>VUQS01034143.1:0-10301 GCA_015108495.1 Heterochromis multidens
GCGTTCATGTCCCCTGGGAATATCCGTTGAAACAGCATCAGCGTGGGAGAGTGTTAATGTTTCAGCTCGTTTGAAGCATCAGAGTGGAGGTTTCTCTAATGGAGCTGCTTCACAGCACGCTGACCTGCTCCACCTCCACCTGTACATGCTCAGCTGCTGACTTCACCTCCACCTGTGATGTAGCTGACCGGAGAAACCACAGACCTCTGTGGTAATATTTCCAACCACGTCTCCTCAGAGCCAGCAGAATATGATGTGAATCAGAGATTTAAGCTATTAAACCTTCATACTCGGGCACTGACTCTAAAAATGACTGAAGTAGACTACACAGCAGAAACAGAGGAGAGGACGTGCTCATTTAAACTAATGTATAAACTGATATCTGTATAGGGCTGTGTAGAATTGTAGGTAAGAAACAACCTTTGGTACTTGAAACTTTCTGGTTGCTGTTTGTGAGTTCAGTGTGCCGACTCATCGCTGAAAACCCAGAAACACTGCTGACTGTGAGCGGCACCACTTTGAGCTAAGAGGGTCTGTGTGATGTAAATTCATTATCTGTGCAGTCTGTGTACTGGTTCAATTGTGAGTCAACTGGAAGAGGACACTTACTTTGCATACTGTATGTGTGTAATGTATTCTAGATTCCAGGTCATATTCTGGGTACTGGTTTGTTTAGAAGCACTAAGTTATCCCGCTGAGCCCCTCCCGTCGTGTTCCTCCTCATCAGAAGGAGCTGGCTGAGATGGTGACTGGGCTGCCTGCTGGAGGCTTCCTAGGGGAGGTGTTTTGGGCATGTCCTACCAGGAGGAGACCCCGAGGCAGACTCAGGACACGCTAAAGAGATTCTGTCTCTTGGCTGGCTTGGGAACACCTTGGTCTCCCCCCTTAGATTGCTGCCCCTGTGACACTGACCCAGATCAGTGGTAGAAGGTGGATGGATGGATGCTATGGCAACTCTGCAGCTGTCTGTCTGACCTGAATTGTGATTGGACAGACAGCTCCAGAAGCTTTCTGACCTTTAGCCCCTTTGGCCTCAGTATCAGCAGAATTAAAGTGAGGCTGACCTCCTCTGCTCTGCTGTATAAACCAGGTCACTGTGTGAAAAGTTTTCTGTGCTGACTGTTAAAGTTTGTGATGTTTAAGGTGACTTTGCCTCCACACGCCTGTCCTGATCTGACTCTGAATCTGTGCACAAACACAGGATCGGTCCACGGAGACACAGACAGAGGGCTTTCTCTCCCAGTCTATAGGATGAGCAGCGGGGGCGCTCGCTCACTGAACCAATCAGATCGATGCATTTCTAGGTTGAGTTCCTCCAGAGTTTAATGGGGGCAGAGGATTAAACTTCACAGCAGAAACACAAAGAAAACAGAGTTGGATTTACCTGATTTGGCCTCCGAACATCAAATCAGGACACGGAGGAGGAGGAGGAGGAGGAGGAGGAGGAAGAGATAAAAGGCAGTCAGAGAGTCATTGATTCATTGATGAAGAATGAGAGAAAGGGCGGGAGAGGGGTAACGAGATGGGAAAGCAGAGATGGTTTTGCTGGAGGGAAGAAAACAAAATGAGATGTGAGGTTCACACGAGGTGTTGTATAATAACACAAATAAATCATAGATTTTCTTTTCAATGTTTGAAACAGACGTGTGACCTAAAGGTGGCTGACTGAGCTTCACAAGAAAAACACAAAAGTGACAGATTTAAGTCTGAAATAATAAACACATCCATGCATTGACTTTCATAACAGCGCAGGAACTCCACGAGTGTACTCATGTGTGAAGATGTTAGTGCCCACGCCTTTACCGCAGCAGCTCAGCATCTCATGGAGTTCCTGCGCTCCACAAGAAGCAGAGTGTACCCTGGATAGGCTGCCAGTCTATGAAAGATTAATATAGAAATAATAGACCAGCTGCCCAGATGCCCGAACCCGAGCAGTCTAGTCAGTGTGGGGCAGAACACCCAACTAGAAGCTCAGGTCCTGAAACACTGGTCCCAAGATCCCTGAGAAACCTCAGACCCATTGAGGAGGTTAACTCCATGAAAAAGTGAGAAGTGGTCAACTCAGAGTCAGTGGTCTTTGGTGTCTTCTGCATCGGTCAATCGCTGTGCAGCTGAGCTGCCAAGCAAAGCTCCCAGATTACCAGCTGATCTTTGTTCTCTGGTCTTGACTTCTTGGTAGTGACTGGAGGGCGGCTGAAATGAGCGCTGACATTCAGGTGGAGCTCCTTTGTGTTGAAAAGAGGCTTTCTGAGTGGTTTGAGCATCTGACAAAGAACCATCTTCACAGATGCACTGCAGCCTTGAACCTTTTTAGGTTTACCTGACAGAACGCAGTCATATCGGACATTTGCAGGTCTTTAAGCTGCCAGCTCCCTGGTACCACGTCCCTGTGCGACTACAGCAGCTTATAGTCCGGTACATTTACTGTTAGGGAGTGGACTGTGCTCTATCCAGCGTTTCCAGGAGAACAAACCCATCAGAAGCAGAACAGTTACTGCTGTATGCTACCTGTGAGAAAGGACAACTCTAACAACAATCCCAACCAGATTCCCTGCCAAATGGACAAGTCCCCAAGGACATATTATCCCCTCATCCCCAACTGGTCACAGCAGATGACTGCCCCTCCCTGAGCCTGGTTCTACCGGAGGTTTCTTCCTGTTAAAAGGGAGTTTTTCCTTCCCACTGTTGCCAAGTGCTTGCTCATATGGGACTGTCTGATTGTTGGGGTTCTCTCTGTATTATTGTAGGGTCTTTACCTTACAATATAAAGCACCTTGAGGTGACTGTTGTTGTGATTTGGTGCTTTATAAATAAAATTGAATTGAATTGAATTGCATTGGTGTGTTTGGTTTGTGTGAATCATTCATAAATCTGTTGGTTCTGTTTGTAAAATGTCTCCATCTTTTGATGTCTCCCAGTGATTCAGTGAGTCCAAAATCCAAAAGTAACAACTTTACGCACCATGAATCCATCACAGAATCACCTTCCTGTTGGCTGATTATTCCCCTCACGTCGTCTTCCTGCGCAGACCTGATTGGGGTCTCGATGTTGGACAGGTTTTCAGTGACCTTTCTGAGGACACGCCACCTGTGTTCTCGCATCAGAGATCCTCCTCCCACCAGAGATCCTTGCCTCGCTCTGCAATCAGCCCAGCATTTACATTCAGATGACTGCGCCGAGCTGCTCGGGCTGCTGGAATGTAAATTTCCTCAGAGATCAGCTGGGGACTCATGCAGATTGAAGAGGCGGCGGTGCGGGGGGAGGACGTGATGGTGCTGCCTCACACCTGTCCTCACATGACATTTCCAAGTTGGCCTGAAAGTCTAATCACCAGGATTTAATCACAGCCTCTCCATGTGGAAAATCTAAATATTCATGCAGCTTTGCAGCGTGAGCTGATGGAAAGAGACGTCATCTTTTGACCTGCTGACCTCTCTGCTAGCACTAGGATCAGGCCAGAGCTCCGACTGCTGTACAAACATCTGCTCTGTTCACTCTGTCTATAAGGCATTTATGCAGCGATCTCCTTATGTGTGATTATTATTTGTTAAATAATAGGCTGAACCACATACTCTTAAAACATATAAGAAATATCAAATAGCTCACCACTTTTCTGTGAAATGACCTGAGAAGAGCTAAAACATGCATGTGCTTCACTCTGTAGTGTTTAAGGAGAATTTGAGCCCTCTATGGATCGCAGCAATTCTCATGTTGACAAACTCATCAACATTATTGATTTTATATCTGCTTATTTTCACTTTCATATGTCTGTTAATTAGTGCAAAGTAACAAACTATTAAAATACTGGGACGTCATGTGACCAGATCGCACCAAACTGAATGTGAGATCTGTTGCTGATGCTGAGAGGCGCTCAAAACTTTCAGATCTATAACTCGTAAATCATCCAGGATACAGGTTTAGGATTTGATTTTAAACAATAAGCATAAATGGAAGTTAAAGTTTGTTCTTATGGCTTCACGCAGTGATCTTTATACACGTGCATTTCCTGTTTCTGTCCCAGTAAGTGTTAAACCTGTTAGCAGTTATTTCCTCTGCTGTTCTGTTCATATTCACATAAATTAGCACATCTCTGCACTTGTGAGACTCATTTGTTCACTTTTAGAGCCTAAATGTGGGCAGGACGAGGGATGAACACCTGGTCGCCCGATTTGTTGGTCTGATAATGTCATTAAAAATACTCCAAAAGGCTCCAACAGCACAAACATGGTCCAGAGATCCAGTTCAGGTGAAGCCTAGCAGACAGCTAGCAGCTACAGCGCTAAGCCACGCCCCTAATAATGCAAACTTTAATCCTTAATATAATTTAAACAGGTTGTTATAGAAACAATCATCCCCAAACACTGAACTGGCCTGAACGACTCTGATAACGCTCATGTTGCAGATTAGATGCTGACCCGTTGCACCATCTTGTGGTTCAAAAAGGTATTACATGAGAGTACAGCCCAGCTGATATCTCTGCAACACAGCACACTTAGAACACATCATAGTTGTTCTCCTGATAGTTTCACTGAAGTTTAGGTTTTAAACTCTGAAAACAAAGTGTTTTTACAGAAGTACCTACCTGAGTAGATGTTACTGTCGTGATGCTTACAATGACCTTAAGGCTTAACCTCTTAAGAGGACTAGAGGTAGGAGACTCATTTTCATTGAATTTTCACCTGTATGAAGCACCCAAATGGAAAATCTTTGAAGAGAGGAGCTGTAATGCCAGCATGTGTAACACTGAGTCTCTGACTGGAGCTCAGGTCACACAGTCACTGTGTAAAAACAGAGAGGCCCTCATTAAGATTCAGCGGATGGAGGCCCGACTTACCCTGATGTGACTCCTCTCAGCTATCAAACCCACTGACCCGCTGCAGAGCAAACTCACCCTGCTCAGATGGCAGATTCCCCGGCGTTTCCTTCCTCCCCGGCGAGCGGAGGGAATAATGACTCACAAGGTCGGACTCCCCAGCAGCCGCTGGTTGCTCCTTCAGAAGTGGCTCTGTGGAGCTTCTGGTTCGCTGGCTTTATTGCAGTGTGGTTTGGTTCGCAGCGCAGCATCAAAGCGTGATCTGTTACCCAGAAACTGGAGGAGTTTGAAGCTTTTTTCATTTCCACACTGTTTAAACTGGGAGCTCATCAGTTCATCCTTTAAATACTGCTCATTTATCCATTTACCCTGTTGACCGTGGCCAGTGACCTTGTGCTTCGTTTTTGTGGCATCACATTTGGTAAACTTGCAGTTGACAGATTCCAGATTGAGAGGATTTTTCAGTTTTTGCTGAAGGAGACTTCTTGGATTTTAAAAATTCTTCCAAGTGTTTTTTTTTTCTGTGGAACCCAAAGTTCATTTTGGCCTCAGATGTGGAGCTGCTGCTGACTAATTTTGGGGCTCATTCTTTAAAAATACCATATGGTCAAAAAGTAAGAGGCAGGATGGGAAATTTTGTGGCGTTTGCTGGTGACACCACCCAGGTCACCAGCAATCTGAGTGGGTTAGGACTACGGTTAGCTCAACATCTGTCCATTGATATGGAATTGTCATGTATTAGGCATATCTGAATGGAAATGTTACATACATGTTAGAGGGTTTAACCCTGACTCTAACCTGGAGGATGTTAGAAGGTTGACAGAGTTGTACACGTGTTATTCATGTGGAAACGATTGTGAGATTATCCAAGATCAACTACCGTAAATAACTCCTGATTACTTGAAAACAGACTCAGCAAAAAGCTTGAAATGCATGCACGAAAGTGATGAGTGGAGCCGATAATAACAATGAAATATCTGCTAAATAACTAAATGCTGCTGGTGTAACCTTACCTCTGGGGCAGACACACCTGAATGATGGAGAGAGAGTCAGGTAAGGTCTTTTCTGTTAGGATACATAACACAGTTAGTTTAAGGATGAAGAGCATTTAATACGTGATAAATACTACAAGCTGCACTTTTAACACAAAGTTGCAGAAGTAAAACCTGCAGAGCTAATCGATCGTACTTTAAATGAAACCACTTTGCTTACTTTGAGGCAGGCAGCTCGTGGGAACTCTGGACTTTTCTTCGCTCTGTGCTTCATCGACTCTGCTCACTTGAACTCATTCTGGTGACTTGCGGTTGTTTTGTTTTCCAGTCTCAGCGGTGACACCTGTGCCGAGGCATACCTGACTGACCTGTGCAGATGTGACCCCGCCTCCCCATCCGGCCGCCCCCAGACTCCTTCATTAAAGCCGGTGAACCGCTTCAGCGAGGTCACGTGGACTCTGCAGGCGGCTGCAGCCTCCGCGGGGTCACCCTGGGAGACAAACTCACTGTGAGCGAACGATTGAAGTGGCTGGAGGTGTTTCATTTCATTTCTCATTCAGTCCCTGTATTACCAAGGGACGCCTGCTCTGCTATGTATGAGGGACATTTACATTTAACACAGCTATTTGACCCACATACAGAGTGAGTGCAGAGGGAGAAAGAGGAGTGGGTGAATGCAAAAAAAGAGGAGATGGATGCTGAAAGGAGATAAGAAAAGAAAACAAAGAGGAGCACGAGAACAAAACCAAATGGGAATCTAATGGGGCTCGAGCTCTTAGTGACTCCCTGTGGGCTGAATACGAAAGATTAATCTTCTCCTATACTGCAGTGTGTAGGTGCAGCAGGAACAGGGCAACATATAAGATAACACTGTGTTATGCCGAGAACTAGTCCACCTGCACCTCCCCGCTCTCTCATTTGGTGTGTGATATGAAGCGTAAATATTTCCTCAAATTTTCTGGAATTATAGTTTTTAATTTTGCTAAGACACCCTGGACTGCTTTTTCCTCAAAAGATTCCAACGTTGCCTACCATCGTGCAGCCGGCAGACAAAAGTTAATGGGCCGTTAATGTGTCCAATCCAGGTCCCTCCTCTCCTCTGTATGCACACCTGTCAGTCTGGAACACCTGAGAGACAGAGCACAGTGAAGCCCCACCCACACCAGGCACCTCCTGTTTGTCTGCTAGCAATAAAATGATAAATACCTACACACCTGTGCTGTGGGGGGTGCAGTGAGGCAGGTAAAGAATTCAGAACATGAAAATCAGACATAAGTTGGTTCTGACAGAGACATCTCCAGCAAACGCACTCGCTGCAATGACCACTATTTCACTTCTTCCTCATCTGTCCACCAATCAGATGATAGCCAGTGGTTCTGATGTCACATTTCAGCAAATGCAATCTGTCTTATCGTCTCCTCACAGACTGCTTACTTGCATGTTTAAACGTGATTGGTCAATAGAAGTTGGACTACAAGCAGAGGCTGTGCAAAATATGGGGGATGTTTCCAGGTCTGTACAGCACCATAAAACTGAACGGTAATTAATTCTGTATTTCCTCTAAGGTCACATGATGACAAGCAAACTCCACCACAGAAGACAGCAAGCTGCAGTTAAAAGCTACAGAGAAAGCTGGACTTTGAGATTCATTCTCCAGTCTTTTGTAATGTAGTGTCACTTTAGGTTTTGTAATGTTAAAGAAAACTGTGTATTCATAATTAGACTGTTGCTTACATTGAAATGTTTTTAGAAAGGTTTTTATAAAAATTGGTATAACTGTGCCTGGACTGGTGATGCTTCTGTTACTATTGGAGCTGGGTAAATTGCATGTTGTGAAAATCGGCATTTAATTTGGTCGTGGAAATCATCAATAAACCATCCAATCGGCAGGTGTCTGGTGAGGTTTCTTGGAAAGTAGTGGCACCGCAGAGAAAATACTCTCTAAGCTCTACTCTCAGTCATGCTGTGTGTCACTTGAGGAATATTTCAGCCTGCTGTTATACAGCCAGATGATGAGAACATGCAAATTTATCTGCTTTTAAGCCCACTGGCTCGTTTGCTCTGTGCCCTCTGCAGGTCGCCTGGCAGCTCTCAGACCAGCCTGATTGAGGTAAAAGCACATAAAAGTCAAACTGCAGGAGGATGACGTCCAGAAACATTCACTTCATCTCCATAATGCATTACAGCTTTGTCTGATGGCCACAGGAAGCACATTAAATGAAGCAGTAGGGGTCAGAGAGGCCTTCAGAGCTGCTTCATTTACATTATTCATCTTTATAAAAGCTAAAAACCGGACCGCTTCCAGTGAGTTTTGGGAAGAAATGAGGGGAATGTTAGAATTAAGTGCTCTCCTTCCTACTTATCTGATCACACCCACATCTGCTTCTTTCTAAGGTAGCACAATGCAGGCAAACAGAGACAGGTGCAGAAGAAAAACAGGTTCAGATAACTGGAGGTACTGCTGCACCAGTACAAGTTTGGCCTTCCATCAAGTTTCATTTCGTAAGTGAACCTACTGATGAGTATTTAAATATCCCCTTTTTTCTTTATGAGAAGTAAAGAAGTAGAAATACATCATGACAACATTTGCGTTTAATGGACCGTCCATTTACAAATGTCTTAAGTGGAATTCAACAATAATTTTCACATATTCGATCAAAGATTGCCTCGCTTTGGTGTGATAGATGGTGTGGTAGTACAAAGGCTGTAAAACTGCTTTCAACTGATTCTGACAGAAACAGGTTGGTCAGCCACTTTTACTCATCTGCTCTTAATGGCTTGCATCAGAAGCTTTCCGATGCAAAATGCAGGGAAAAGTCCAAAATTTTGCACTCTGCAAGTTTGAGTCTTTGCGAAGCCCTCCAGTGGGCCGACATGGACCTGCTGCTGTTCCGGTTCTGGCTGTGGGCCACATGTTTGACTGTCTAAACCAGTTACTGTACATTTACATCACTCAGAGGTTCTGCACCCTGAGGAAGGAGCTAAAAAAGACCTGAAAAACTGGGTTCCATGAACTTTGATCGTTGCTGCAGTGCAAACACAGACACAGGAACTATGAAAAAGGTTCTGCAGTCCAAAAGCGCCTGTTGGTAAACTTTAAAGTTTAGAATAAGACTTCTAAGACTTCTTTGTACTTAGACTGGATGTGCTAGAATGGTTTTAGTGACAAGGGTTTAAACATTATTTTGAGCCCTTTCCCCAAGTCTTAACTCAATAAATTTCTACTTCAACAATCGTCTTTGCCTGCATTGAGTTCAAAGTTCTGATACATGGGTTGGTGGATTTAAGCTGGACGTGAAGATAAATCAGAGCTCACAGGATGACTGGTGGCAGCAGTTCTTCTGTTCTAGTGTGATAGATTGATTTTATCCTGATGTTAATCCTTAGTCAGAGTTCAGTGGGAACTGGGACAGTCATGTGGTCAAAAGTGAATTCCTTCATAAAAAACAAATGTAAATATATAAATAAAGATAAAGTCCCATTAAAACTGATGCAATGCAAAGGAGGTTGAAACAATTAAGAGTTCCTCACTTGGTTGAGAAAGATGGGAATACTGTTTGTGAATAATACCTGTCTAGATTCAATCCATGATCTATTCGTTGAGCCTGAGGAAATGAGCCATGTGATTGATTAGTTATGCCTGCAGCTGCCGGAAGGGGGAGCTCTGGCCACGATGCCTCATTCTCAATGAAGTTGCTGAAGGAGAAGCATTGTGTCCGAGCATCTTTATTGATTTATCCCCTTTTCAGGGTGTAACACTAGCAACCACCCTCTTGAACTGTGGAAATATACACATGTTGAGCTATTCTGTGTTTGCAAATGTACAAAGTGAATAGTAGGGGTGTTCAGGAGATTTATTTCATAGTATCTTGTTGGCATACTGTGCTAAGCTAAGCGCTCTGTTGGTGGCTAGCACAGAGCACCATGCCGCCAGAATATGTATGACACATAGTACTTGGTGCATTTTAATCGTGCTTGGTTCAGTTCAAACACATACAAAGCATGAGTTTGCGTTATCTTTTCATATATTTTTGTATGTAATTAATTACGGATGTGTGTGTTTTGTTTATAGTAAGTAACTATTGTAAAGAAGAAGAAAAACAAACAGAAGAGACAAATGTCTATTAATGTTTTACATACATGTTTTGTTTATTTTCAGTACATTTGAGCTTAGTGATCTGAGCTTGTGCTTTTTGACTCATAGACCATTTTCATAGATGCTTACCTGTTGTATTTGATTTCACCTGTAAAAGAGGAAAAGTGAAAGTGCACCATACACTGTATAATATTGTTTACTTACCTGTGATAGAAAAAGGAAAGAAATCTATCTTGGGATGTTATCTGAGAACTAAAAGATGATATGTAATATTGTTAAAGATTTCCATACTGAAATAACTTTTGTACCGATGTAAATATTTCTAAATCATTCTCAATGAAGTTGCTGAAGGAGAAGCATTATGTCCAAGCATCTTTATTGATTTATCCCCTTTTCAGGG
>VUQS01034144.1:3232-16520 GCA_015108495.1 Heterochromis multidens
CCCAAAACAAAAAAAAACAAAAAAAAAAAAAAAAACACAAACACAAACACAAACATGCCACAAAAAGACAAGAGTCTGCTGTGGAAATCTGACTCAAAGTCCAAGAACACATGATGGTGAAAAAAACTTCAGAAAGTTACAGAAAGTTAATGAATGAATACAATGCCAGGCTGACAGGATTCGCTGACCCTGCTGCTTGTTTCCATCTCATATATCCCATCATTAACTTTGAAGGGATTGTTGTGTCTATAAAATTCTAATTTCCACCAAAGAAAGCTGAAGTTTTTAGTTTGAAGCTTTTGGGGCTTTAATAACATAAAAATCAAAAATCTCTACAACACTTTTTATGTAGAAAAAGAGACTGCAGTCAAAAAGCATTCAGCATGCAGCACTTCCAGCATCACAGCTGTTTGTGTCTGTGCACTTGTGTACCTATCCAACGGTGGGCGGACAGTGGATCTCTTTCCGATTAGGTGTTTCTTTGGAATGGCTAATGATCGATAAATATTTAATCAGTTTATTCCTGCTTCTGACGGGGAGTACTGCAGAAAAAAAACCTAAAAAGAATTAATCTCTTTCTGGCTGCTTTTTGTCTTTGTCTATAAAAACTGTTTGATTTTTGCTGAAACTATTCACTGTTGAAAGATGTTAAAAACTCCGTGGACCTAATCCTGGACTGAAGGCTATGGAAGTATTACGGGTACCTCTCCTCCACACTGTTCTATGCAAATGATAGCTGTGGATGTTGACAAATAATTTTTTTCACAATGATTATATTTTGTTATATTTTTGTCACGACTGCAGGTGAGTGTTCTATTTGCTGATTGGTGTTTTTACTTCATCTCGTCTTTGTATATATTGCTAGGCTATTGTTTGCACTGATGATAGCTCGTAGCTGAAACACGTTCTTGAAGTGTGCTTATCTGTGAGTGCTGCTGTTTAGTTTGTTTTCATGTTTTGTTTTGTTATTTTGGAAATACTCTCTTTAAGAAGAAAGTAAAAAAAAAAGATCTGTTATATTACGTGAAAAAAAAAAAGCTGGAGTTCATTTTAGTTTTTAGGTCCTCACTTGGCTAATGCACAATCATAGTCCACATGTGGTACTGTAGGAGTGTGTGTGATATGTGGCTGCAGGTACCTTGTCAGCTTGTGATAAGTAACCTTTATGTGAGTCTGGGAGCTGGTGGGAATTTCTCATTTTTAAAACATGTGTGTGTGTGTGTGTGTTTGTACTGCTCATGTTTTGGGGATATAAATCTGTTTACACAGTCACACTGTGAAGACCAAAAAAGGACATTAATCATTAAATATTAGCAGAAAGACTTGCATATGTGTGTAAGTTAAGGTAATGTAATGACCTCTGGTGTGTGTGTGTGCGCATGTGTGTGTGGTACAGTAGCAGACCTCCCCCTGTGGCCTAACACTGAGTCACAGACAAATGATCAGCATACTGCTGAAGGAGAGTGGAGGTGATGGAAGAGAAAAACAAGGAGACGGAGGATGAATGGATGATGGACAAAAAACAATCTGACTAGAAGGTAACTAATCAAAAAGTAATCAAAGTTGTTGTTACGACCGACTCTGCAGCCTCGTTATGTCTGAAACGTTCTTCCATTCATTCAGGCTGCGTTGGGTATTTCACTTTGTAAAACCACTCTGACCTATGCAACATTATATACTGTGAGAAGTATAAGAGAAGTAAATACTGTTTATTCTATAATCCTTAGTTAATCAGTGTGTTTATTGGACTATGGTTGTGCCTCAGTTATGCCAAAGCAAACACTGGAAAGTAATTAACACTGGAAGTATTCAAAGTCATTATAAATTTATAATAAATGCTAATAAATACTGGAGGAAATACTGGAGTATTATAAAAGAGTAGCACTATAGGACACTATATTTTAGAAAGTATAATTTAGAAGTAATGTATTCATCTCACAACATACAGAGTGTTAAGTGAGCATAAGTGACCCACATGTTGTGCTCAAGTATCTGCACTAAAGAGGTGATCTGTGTGTGTGTGTGCGCACTATGCTTGGACACTACGTGTGGACACTTATGTGTGTGTGGTTTTTATGTATTTTCTGACTAAATTAGTAACAGTTTGAGAGTTTAAGCTTCACCTCCAATTTTTGGCACAACAGCTGCCGCCCACTAACTTGAGCCCAACTCCCTAAGAGGTTTTCTGTTTGGGTTCACTTCATAAGTCAGTGCAGTTTAAAGTGAATTTAACCTTTAAATACCTCTTCAGAATGATTCTAATGTTCTAAACATAAAATGAAAATCTCAGACATTACAGATGAAAGTGTGGGAGTGCTGAGGTGAATCTAGCACCCACTGGCCACCGTGAGACAGTGAAGATGTATTATTTTACCATTTTGAATATTCTGTCAAACTGAATCAGATTGAAACAAGAATGCAAAAATTTTGTTCCACTACATTTTTGTGTCTTCACTTGACTTTGGAGAAAAAGATTTTTTACAGTGGAGCGAGGAACATTCAAAGTGACATTTGACAGTTTTGACTTTTCTTCTGTGTTTTGCAGAGTGTAAACAGGTGATAAAAGGTTAAAGACACAAAACAACCACAAAAATACATAAACAGCCACAAAGAGACACAAATCAACCGTAGAGTTCTTCTCCTTCTGGCTGTTTCCTTTAGGGGTTACCACAGCGGTTCATCTGCCTCCATTTCAGCCTATCTCCAGCATCCTCCTCTGTCACACCAACCCTCTGCATGTCCTCCTTCACTACATCCACGAATCTTCTCTGAGGTCTTCTTCTTTTCATCCTGCCTAGCAGTTCCACATTTAACATCCTTTGTCCAATATACCCACTCTCCCTCCTCTGCACATATTTAAATCATCTCAGAAAAAAAAGAAAAAGAAATTTTTTAACACAATGTTGAAACCTGTTTTGAAAGCAGCTAAAACGTTATTTTGCTAGGTTTGCCCTCTAACTTCCTGCCTTCTGTTGATCTTTCTGTCACATCTTAAAATCACCACAAAGTGAAACAAAGTCACCAATATCCACAGAAAAACATCCGCAACTGACCGAAGCTGGAGCTTCATTTTGTTCTTCAGAAGCGTCTGCCACACATATAAACCGTGTTCTACAAGAATCTGTAGCAGTGCTCTCCTTGCAGGAAAACATATAAATATAAAGCTTGATGGAGACAACCACAGAGCAGCTGCGGGGTTCACAAACACTGTCAAGCGCGGGAATAAAATGAATACCACAATCTGTCACATGAAGCTCAGAGACAGCAGAGGGGCGGTCAGCTTTAATGTGGCCTGCAGACTGATTATGTGCAAGTTTGAGCCAGAATCTGAGACCTGACGGCAGACGGTCTGAGAGTAGGAAGGTCCACAGGAGGATAGGGCCGATGTCATTGGTGGACCGTTAGTCTGAATCCTGAAATACCAGAGAGGAGAGGAAAATGTGCCTGGTCTCGGGTGAGCCAGAGGATGCCAAAAATAAAGAAGTGTGGGGGCTGGAGGAAAAGTGAAGGGCAAGCATCAACGAAGCGAATGAAGAAAAAACACAGTGACAGATGACAGAGGATGGTCATGATGAGGAGGAATCATGACTCCATCAACAGGGAGGGCTGCAGAAAGAGGGCTGCCCATAAGCACTGCATTATCCATTCAACAATCAGTGATTTTTATTTGTTTTGTCTATAACAGAAGTGGAAATAGTAGAAAATGTTCCAGGAAATCCAAAATCTTCAGAGTTCCTGCACAATTTTAAAAAAAAAAAGGAATTCAATACTTTTTAAGACCTCAGCAAACAAAAATTAAGACTGAACAGGACTGAAAAAAGAAAGTCTAATATTCATGCTTTAATGAACATGCCATGAGTACTAGTTGGTATACAAAAATTCAACCATCCATCTTCTGATGCTTATCCGGGTCCGGGCCACAAACAATGCAGAGACCGACCTTAAGAGCTCCCTCTCACTCCACCTCCTTCAGCTCTCCTTTCAGGGGACACCAAGGCATTCCCAAGCCAGCCAAAAGATGCAATTTCTCCAGTGTGTCCTGGAGTCTTCTCCAAGTGGGACATGCCGAAAGGAGGCATCCCTGGTAAGATGATGAACCACCTCAACTGGCTCTGTTTAACATGGAGAAGTAGCAGCTCTACTCTGAGCACTTCCTGAATGACTGAGTTTCTCACCCTTCAGAGGAAGTTAATTTCTGCTGCTTGTATCTGTGATCTCATTCTTTCACTAACTACCCAGAGCTCGTGGCCATAGGTGAAGGTAGGAATGTAGATCGACTGGTACATTGACAGCTTTGCTTTCACACTCGGCTCTCTCTACACCTGTCACCTGTCTGTCAATCTCCCCTCACTCATGATATTTAAACTCCTCCATTTGGGGCAGCAACTCATTCCCAGTCCAGACTGAGAACCACAGCCTCTGACTTTGAGATGAGGATTCTCATTGAAACTGCTTCACACACAGCAGTAAACTGCCTCAGTGCGAGTTGGAGGTCATCACCTGAATACAAATGTTCAACCATACAACAATCCCCACGACACAGAATTTGATGTTTTTTTTTTTACCACAGCTGACGGCACAGTGAATTTCATTCAATTTAGGGATTAAAAATACAGTGAAAGTATGCCTGATATATGATAAAGTGCAAATATTAATCTAACCCCTCAAACCAAACCACCACTTGGGGTTAGTACTATTTAAAAGTGCAAAATAATCCAGACACCACAGGCCTACTGCTCATATTACTCGACACAAATAACAAGAGAGAGACAGACATCAACAGGCTGAAATACCAAAACCGGTCAGCTGCAGTCAAATGATGAAAAATCACGTGTTGGCTGCTGGATTTCATGCAGGATTCGACCACTTTTAACCACATGGTCCCTAAAATCAGTGTTTTACAGCACAACCTGCACCCACCTCCATGGGGGTTGCCTGATGGTGCCACACACATCTTCCTCCATCCTTCCCTCAGTAAATTTACTCTTTTCCATTCCCAAATTCAAACAGCAAATAAACCTCAACATGTACATTATATGTGCTAAGTTTAAGGACATACTATATGCTACTATGAAGATGCTAATGAAAGAGTAAGAAGATCACCACAATTATATTATTAGGTGCCCCAGTATGAGTTGTCCCATGTAACTGCCGCTTAAAAAAAACAACTCGACAAACATATGAAGTAACATTAAAACTATAAAAATTTTATAAAAATGACTTACAAAACTAATCTTATTGGCTAAAATTTTCCCCCAGTCTTAAATATGAAAATGTAATCGTAAAAGCATATTTTTCAGCAATTAAGACAATTTCCGACCTTAATTTTGTTGATTTTAATTTCAGATTTTTTTTTAAGGCTTTTTGAAAACCAGCGGCGGAAGCCCCGTCATAGAGTTCGGTCACGCACCTCAGTGGGCCAGCACATCTCCTGCTTCTTCTTCTATTCCAAGTCCAAAATCCAAACACCCAATCAGTGTACCAAATTTGTAACCATAGAAGAAGAATGTAGAAGACAAGGATGAGGACAATGTGCGAACACATTGGGTGCAGACAGACACAAAGAGTCCTTTGAAGAGTCAAATCTAATATCATGCATCACTTGGTTCAGAAGTGGCACAGCAAAAAAGAAATGAAGGTGTAGAAAAATATGTTCGGCCTAATCCGAGAGATTTAAAAGCATTCAGTCGATATTTTGAACAGGAAGAAATGAATGCAGAGATCAGTGAAAGGATGGAATCAGAACAATCAGCAAAGAGTTTGAACAGGAAACAAGACATTACATTCTGCCTGTTTTAACATTTTACACCTGCGATTGATGAGCTGAGCCGGCTGAAACAGCAACTCCGTGTTCACAAAGGAACACATGGTGTCTCTGCTGGAAAGATCAAAGTTAGGTCAAAGTCACTGACGTGTGAAGGTGAGGAGGGAAATGAAAGACTAAAAGAGTAAAAATGAATTCCTGTGAGCCTGAATATGAAATCATTTTTAAACGCCTTACTTCCTCCCTCCTTTGACACTGTTACCTCTACAGCTTCAATAATAAGGATCAGTGGTTCTGCCGTTTTGAAGGGCGAGCTGGCTGACGTGTAAATATAAACGCAGACAGGATGTCGGGCTAATCGGTTTGTTAGCACTGACAGCAGCAGTGGCGGCGGCGGGAAAAGAAATGTCAGACTTTATGGTTTAGCTTTGTGGATTTAATGGATCTGAAGACTTAATAACAGTGACACAGTTTCACAGCCCCGTGTCTCTCATAAACTGAGCTGCACCAGGATGGAAAGAGACATCTTTACAAAACCATGTATTATTTAAACTGTGACACAGTTAGAGATCAAAGAAACTGAAAGATGAGTGATGGGAGGACATGTTTCATCATGCCCTGAATGCTGGCTCAACATACAAAACAACATGATGTACATTTGCAATTTTTAGTTTTTGTTAAATTATAAATCATTGATTATTTCCATTTGTTTGCTGATCATCAACATTTTTAAATAAAGCTTTCCTACAAACTTTAGCTCTGGGTACAGATACCGATTTACTGTTTATTGCTCAAGCTGGTGGGTGGAGTTCTCGAATCTAGTTGGTCTTTCAAATCTTATTTTACTTTGAAAGGAGATAATAATGAGAAGGTTAGACATAACAGACATAATAATAATGAGGGTTAGCTTTAGCTAGAGTTGGTAATGAAGAGTCCACTTCTGCTTCAGACGTAGAAACTCACAAGAAGATTTTAGTGAGGCAGATTTTCAGAGTTGAAATAAATCTTCAGATCCTTGACTTAAACTGAAGTACCACACTGTAAAACTACTCCATTAGAGAGGAAGCCCTGCCAAAGGTATATACTGTACTAGACAGATTATAACATGAAATGGTCATAAAAATATCATCTGTGTATCACAAAACAATGAATAAAACGTTTTTATTCATGTTTTGAAAATATCAGGTGGCAAATGTACAATGATAAATAAAGCACAATAAACAACAACAAAAAATGCTTCTACTACTATTACTACTACTACTACTGATAATAATTATTTTTAGTATATGACAATAAACTATATGAGTTTATAGTTTGTGTTTGAACTAAAGAGAATGCTTGTGACGATTCTTCCTCAGGTAAATCATCTTTCAAATCTGGTCTCCATGCCTTCAGTATGTTATGGGATGGCTCTTTGAACTAATAAGTTGTATAACAGGGACACCTGCCCTCTAGAATGTAAAAAAATTCAAAGTGAAATCCTCAAGGGTAGGGAGGGGAGTTTCAAACCACTGGACTGCCTAGCTGATATCAAACTTTGCAGTTGGAGGTATTTTTAAAAAAGTGCCATTCATGTCCCAAGTTCTTCAAAAGACATAAAATTTGTATCATTATAGTGATCAGACAGCACAGCTGTACCTTGAATTGTCCAAGATCTAAATCCTTGGTCTGCTCTGCCTGGACGAAAGTCAGCGTTACCAAAAACTGGAGTAAACTGGGATATTTGTATAGTCTCATCTAAGTACATGTGAAGGTTGTACCAGACCATTCCTGTATTTTTAAGGAAGGGATTTTAGTCTGTTTGATTAGTTTGCTGACTACATATATAGGCTCAAATGGGTATTTATTCTATTAAAACCCAGGCTGGGGGGTTATTCTCAAAACAAAACATTCCAGCTCTAATTTGAGCTGTCTGGTAGTACCAAACAAGATTTGGTAATTGTAATCCACCTCTATCATACGACAGATACAATAAAGTCAAGGTCAAGGTCACATTAAGGTTTTTGTAATAAATGAAAGAGGTGGTGGGGATCAGGGGTCCACGAATGGAGAAGGGGAGGGCCAAAGGAAATCAGAATATTTAGTCAGAAATATTTAATAAGTGTGGAAAACTGGTGTACATATATACGTGATATTATTTGACTATAATTATTGATGTATATATTTCTTTAATGTTGCAGCTGTTGATTATTTTAATTACTTATACATTGCTCTGTGGCTTGATCTATAATGCAGAACTGATATTTGTATAATGTTAATACCTTCAATCATTGATACGGGTGGGTAAACTTATCTGTAAGGGGGTTAAAATTAATTGGGACTATTTTATCTACAATGGGATATCTCATTACACAAACACGTGTGTTTCTATTCTAGTTTTTATTTATTGGTTTATTTTACTCTTTAAATGCTTTTTACTTTTGAGTTATAGTTCACTATAATAACCTTGCTACAGACCAAACATCAAACATGATTATCTGTAACGTCCACCTGTAATGAAGAAAATTGATCAGGTGGAACATCAAGTCCAAACCTGAGCAGCTCTCAGCTGTAAATCACAGCAGATTTAACACAAAGGTTACTCTTAGTCTCTCTCTCTCTCTCTCTCTCTCTCTCACACACACACACACACACACACACACACACACACACAGACTCTCCTCCCTTCATCCTGCCTCCACTTAGAGGATAATCACTGGAGCTTTAACACCACATCTCTATGGAGCTGGTTGCCCTGACATCCTGTGTGTTGTCCTGGCAAACATCAGCAAACACAGAAAAAGTAGTCAGCAGCAGTGTGTGTGTGCAGATGCAGTGTGTTTGTGAATATCTGTGTACTGTGTGTGAAGACTATGGAAACATTTGGAGAAAAGAGCGACAGGACAGCAGCACCTAACCGACCTGACAGCTTTTCAAACAGCCTGATGATTTAATCTCACACAGGCAGCTGAAAGTGGCATCTGCAGGAGCCTGAGGACACTCACTGTGCTGGGATCAGGTCCCGTCACTCTCCTACTGAAGCTTTCTGAAACCTGGAAAGTCAGCATCCATTATGACATGTAGCAAAGTTTCTACTGGCATTAAAAGAAGCTTCCTGAGAGAAGAAAATAAAAAAGGAACACGGTTCTCTGCTTCTGTTTGTAAAGATTTACAGAGTTCACACTAAAGATGACGGCCACAGTCTACAAATAAAGTCTCAGTATTCAGAGAGACAGGAGCAATGTGCCAACCTAAGTCTCTGTAGAAACTCAGACCAAATGATATACCATTTTGATGACGCAGGGGGACTAAAAAAGACGTCATGCTTGTTGTTTTATCTTATGAAGTGTGTCACAATGTACAAGAAAGAATAATGTTATGACTCTGTAATCACCTGATCTGTCACAGTGATGACTGAAACAGGCAAAAATGACAATTTCTTTGGTTGATCTGTGAGGAAGCAAAAACTCCAGACTTCTTCTGATGAATCTGCTGCAATAAGCAAACGTGTTCAAAAAGTCACCATCCAAAGAAAAACTGCTTACTGTTTCTTTAATGGTTTTCTGTGGCTGGCTGTGGGGAATTTACTTATTTTGGCATTTTAAAAGGCCCTGTATTATCAGTATTATCCATGATGTAGGTTTGTGGCTCACAAATTGCTTCGAGTCAGATTCTTTACTTTGGCCTTTATAGCTACAGAAATAACAGCCATATTTAACAGATATGAGGAGTCGTCATGAGGAGGTTGGAGGGGTGGTAGTGTGACACCTTCCACAGTTAACAACCTGGTTTCCCTTCCACTCGCTGCTCAGATTTAGGCACTAGAAAAACCACTTGGGTAAGGTCAGGGAAAGATTGTGGTTTGAGTTAAAACATGTCTCTGTACAACAGTAGTCCTGCTTGATGACTGATTAAGCTTTAGGAGTGACCGATCACTCTCAGCTGTGTGTCAGATTTTTTCCTTTGACAGCAATATATTCTTGCATGATTACACAGCATGCAGGAAAAGCACAGCAGGAGTAACTTTATTAACACTGGCTCAATCAGGATCCAACCACAAAAAAATCTGGGCTCTTCTAGGAGTTCCCATGCTGTTCGCTAGAGTGTAAAATCCCATACTTTAAATATCTTTGTAAAAGCTGCAGCCGTGTTGTTAGTAGATTACACAAGGTCTGCTTGTTTATGACCTGCTAATTACTGAATTAATAAAATAAACTGGTAGGCTGTGTCATTGCTCATAAATGTGGGAATTGTTGGTAGATCACCTGTGCTTCAAACATCCTTCTCCCTGCAATGATTGTCTTTAAAAATAGAAGAACTCTTCTAGTTCCTCTAATAAATGTTTTAACAATCATAAAAAGTTGTGGTTACATAAATCATGAAAGGGAAGGTTTTTCTGGGTGGAACACAGGGTGGGTTTCACTTACAAACCATCAGATCAGATCATCTTGAATTTCTCAGAAACATTCAATGTTACCTTTGCAAAATGCTTCAGTTAATTCTTAATGATTGGAATGAGTGTGACCTGTATGCAGAGTTTCAATAGGAATTAAAGCTGGAAAATAAAAACCAAACAGAGATGGCTGTTTGTAACTTCAGCTTGAATTTCACACCAGAACACTGAAGGAAGATTAAAAAAAAACAAATGGCGATGAAAAGCAGAGATCTCCAACCTCTACCTCTCCAACCTCCAACTGCCTGGAGACTGGTATCCTATTCTGTTTGATAAGAGGAATGGAAGCATCAGGAATTACTGAGAAAGTTTTCACAAAGTTTTATTTTACAATTCCCCAGCTATGTTTGAAGATCTTCTACCTTTGTTTGAGTCAGTGATGGTGAATTTTAATCGTGGAAGCTCGTCTTCCGCACCCTTACTAGTAGCCGATTTGATCGCTGATCTAGTCACGGATGCCCCTTTACATGGGTGGTCTGTTCCTAGATTTCAAACCAAAACTAATTTGATGGCTTGTTTGCAAAATGTCTTTCTTATGAAGACAACAGTCCAGCGAAATGTGTTTCTGAAAATATTTGAGGTGAGAAATAAGCCCTGCAGCTGCTGAATGTGTCTTCCTCTGAGATCAGTATCAATCAGTGAAAAGCTTTGCTGGAGTTTACAGAATTTTCTTGTAGAAAAGTATCCAGCAGCCTAAAACGCTCACTGTTGCTCAATCAAAGGTCATAAATCATCCAAATCTGGCTAAGGCAACACACAGTGAATACCTGCTGACAGTGTTTGATGATTTGAGTACCATTTAAAATATGATTTGACATTTTAAGAATGTGATTAATGGTTTGAAATGGTTCTTACAGTGGTGGTCAGAAGTTTCCATCCACTCATCATGGGTATGAATGTTGCAGTAATTTTGGGCTTTTTAATGATTTCTTTGAAAGTATACATACACCCCCACTAATATTTGGCTAAATGACCCTTAGCACATTGCACCTCAAAAAGACACTTTTGGTACCCGTCAACAAGCTTCTGGCATAATTCTGGCTAGATATTTGACCAGTCTTGTTGGCTGAATTGGTAGAGTTCATTTAAATTGGTTGGTTTCCTGGCACAGACCCGGCTTTTAACTGTAGTCCACAAATTTTAAATCAGGTTAAGGTCGGGGCTTTGGGAAGGCCATTCCAGAAACTTAAGGTTAGCCTGCTTTGTCCATTGTAAAACCAGTTCTGATGTGCATTTAGGATCATTGTACTGTTGGAACACCCAAGTGTGTCCAAGTTTCAACCTGGACACAGTTGATGATTTGCTGTTGATTTTAGGTGAAGCTGAAGAATTTGGAGGTATTCCTCCTCCTTCATTATTCTGTCCACTTTGTGCAATGTACCAGTACCACTGGCAGCAAACAGCCACAGAGCATAATGCTACCACCACCATGCTTGACAGTTGGTACAGTGTTCTTAGGTTTTAAAGCCTCACCTTTACTCCTCCAAACATCTTGTCATTGTTGCTGAATAGTTCAATCTTTGTCTCATCTGACCATAAAACTTTTCTCCACAAAGCATTTGGCTTGTCCACAGTCCACAGTGATGTAAAACTCACTTCACTGTGGACAGTGATGCTGGTGTTCCAGCAGTTTTCAGTTCATGGCAGGCTTGAGCCTTGGTGGTTCCTGGGTTGTACCTTAACATCCTAACCAATTTCCTCTCATCTGAGGAAATCAGTTTGGGTCTTCTTCCAGACCTTGGCAAAATGGTGACACACCGGTTAACTTGTACTTATGTACAGCTGTTTGAACTGATGATCTTGGAATCTGCAGTTGTTTATTAATTCTCCTCCTCAGAACTTCACTGAGTTCCTTAGACTTTCCCATTGTTCTGATTATTGGTAAGTCCAATGAGTACTGTCAAAAGAATCCCTTTTATGCTGACAAAGAGAAACTACCAAATGTAGTCAATCATTATCACTAATGAGAAGTTAACAGGCCTTGGCCTTGTCAAGTTAAAAGACACTTTAGAACCTTCAGCACCAGTTACATATATTCAAAGATTTAAGTGAGTCTATGTATATATTTGAGCCTGTATGTATACTTTTGTCCCTCTGTGGATTAGAGAAAATCTAAAATAAATTCAAACTTGTGCACCCAATTCTTATTTTTTAAAGTCATTAAAGATGTATGTTGTACAATCATTCCACCCTGGAAAAAGAACAGTTCAAAGAAATAATTAAAAGCCCAAAATTACCACGACATTCATGCCCATGATGAGTGGATGGAAACTTCTGACCACAGCTGTAATGTAAGTACATACACAGTAATTGTCTGTGTCTGTCAGACTGAGCTCAGGTTGGACCGAACATCTGAACATCTCTGTATATACAGTTGTGCTCATAAGTTTACATACCCTGGCAGAATTTGTGATTTTTTGGACATTTTTCAGAGAATATGAATGATAATACAAAAACTTTTCTTTCACTCATGGTTAGTGGTTGGGTGAAGCCACTTATTAAACTATTGTGTTTGCCCTTTTTAAATCATAATGACAACAGAAACAATCCAAATGACCATAATCAAAAGTTTACATACCCTGGTTCTTGCCCATTCTTCTTGGCAAAATGCCTCCAGTTCCTCTAAATTCTTGGGCTGTCTTGCATGAACTGCATGTTTGAGATTTCCCCAAAGTGGCTCAATGATATTGAGGTCAGGAGACTGAGATGGCCACTCCAGAACCTCCACTTTTTTCTGCTGTAGCTAATGAAAGGTCGACTTGGCCTTGTGTTTTGGATCATTGTCATGTTGGAACGTCCAAGTGCGTCCCGTGCGCAACTTCCGGGCTGATGAGTGCAAATTTTCCTCCAGTATTTTCTAATAACCCACTGCATTCATCTTGCCATCAATTTTGACTAAGGTCCCTGTGCCTGTGTAGCTCACACATCCCCAAAACATCAGTGATCCACCTCCGTGTTTCACACTAGGGATGGTGTACTTTTCATCATAGGCCTTGTTGACTCCTCTCCAAATGTAGTGTTTATGGTTGTGGCCAAAAATGTTCAATTTTGGTCTCATCACTCCAAATAACTTTGTTCCAGAAGTTTTGAGG
>VUQS01034145.1:0-32963 GCA_015108495.1 Heterochromis multidens
GCTCTGCACATCACCCTTGTTCTTGAAAATCTGTACCAGTGCACTTCTTCATTCCCCAGCATCCTCTCATTCTCCAAGATTGTGTTAAACAATCTGGTTAAAAAATCCACTGCCATCTCTCCTAGACATCTCCATAGCTCCACAGGAATGTCATCTGGACCAACCACCTTTCCACTCTTCATCCTCTTCATAGGTCCCCTCACTTCCTCCTTACTAATCCTCTGCACTTCCTGATTCACTAACTTTCCTCCATCTGTCCTCCTCATTTTCTTCATTCATGAGCTCCTCAAAATACTCCTTCCATCTTCTCAACACACTCTCTGTACTTGTTAGTACATTTCCATCTCTATCCTTAATCACTCTAACCTGCTGCACATCCTTTCCAGCTCAATCTTTCTGCCTAGCCAAAATTCCTTTTCTCCTTCCTTAGTGTCCAGCATCACATGCAGCTCACTATAAACCTTTTCCTTTGTCACCTCTCTCTTTGCTGTACGCCTAGCCTCCCAGTATTCCTGTCTATTTTCTTCTTCTCCCTGATCATCCCACTTTTTCTTTGCCAACCTCTTCCTTTGAATACTTTTCTTTACTTCCTCATTCTCCTGGTCCTCTTTCCTCTTTCCAGAGGATACACCAAACACCCTCTTGGCAGTTTCCTTCACCACTTCAGCTGTACTTTCACAGTCATCTGGAAACTCTTCCCTACCACCCAGAGTCTGTCTCACCTCCTTCCTGGACTCTGCGCAACATTCTTTCTTCTGCAATTTCCACCATTTAATTCTTACCTCTGCCTTCACTCACGTCCTCTTCTTGATTTCCAGATCCACCCTATAAACTAACATCCGATGCTGCCTAGCAACATTCTCCCCTGACACCAGCTTGCAGTCTGCTATATCTTTCAGATTGTACCTTCTGCATGAGATGTAGTCCACTTGTGTACACCTTTTTCCACTCTTAAACGTCACTCTATGTTCCTCCCTCTTCTTGAATTAATGAAAAGATCAAAATAATCCATATTAATCTTATACTGGGCCTTGGTGCAGCCACATAGTTCACCGTCTTTCTGAAACAAGCTGTTTTAGCTTTTTTTCCCCTCCTTTAGCCTCAGCTAAATGCCTAAGATGACCAAAGGGACATCAGCTGTCTAAATGTATCCAGATGTAGAAAAAAATCTGCCTGAAACTCAGTGTTTAGAGCAGTCTGAAGAAAGAAGATCGGCTCACATATACTGACCTCATTACATGAAACTTTGGCCATGTATAACAAGTTTAATATGAGAATCCAGTGCATTTAAAGAACGCAGGAAAAAAGAAATGATGTCTTTTAAAAAGCACTAGTCAGACCTCAAATAAAAGCAGTGTCAAAAAAGCAATGGAAACATGTTAAGTTTCCTCAGGTCTGATGTTTTCTGCCACAATTTTTGCCTTTTTATCAAAGCAAAACCTCTGTCACCTGCTTCTTGTCATTTAATTGTCTGGGGCGTCAAATAATTTTTTGTTAAAATTGCTCGTTGTTTATGTCACTTACACACAAAGTGTCCTGCAGTGTTGTGAGTGTTAAATGTTAATGTTACAGCATTAGTGGCTGTCACTCCAAAGTCACTGTTTTTTGATGTTAACTGTTTTGACATAAACTTTGACCTTTTCCTAAACCTAACCAAGTATGTTTTTTAGTGCCTAAACCTAAAAAGCAAGAGAAAACTAAAATTAAAACTGAGTGAAAATTAAATTAATCAGAAAGTGGAAAAATGAAAACCAAAATCCAAAAGTTCAAACAGACTGGGAACAATGGTCTCCTCGTTATAACCACCACTGCCTCCTTAACCTGGTAATGTAGGCATTGTAGGTCTCTAAAACTGGACTGTTATCTCTCAGAGACCAATATTGCCGTGCTCTGTACATCAAGGTACTGATGCAAAAATGTCATTATGGTGAGACTCCCAACAACATGGCATTTATTTGACACTCCAGAATGCAGGTATTTATGTACATCATTTCTTTTACCAAGTTGGTAAAAACTTTGTAGTTTTGTTTATCTGTTGTTTTAATCAACAACTTTTCGATCAAGCATAAAAAACATATGCTCACCAGACACTTTATTATATACATTATTTCTAGTACTGGGTTTGACCAGAACTTGATCAGAACTGCCTTAATTCTTGGTGTCATAGATTAAACAGAGTGCTGGAAACATTCCTCAGAGACTTTGGTCCATATTGGTCCATACCATCACAGAGTTGCTGCAGATTAATTGGCTGCACATCTATGATGTGAATCTACGGTTCGACCACATCCCAAAGGTGCTCTATGAGATCTGGTGACTATGGAGGCTATTTGAGTACAGTGAACTCAACATCATGTTCAAGAAAACAGTCTGAAATTATTTGACTGTGGGTTTTCTCTGGGCACAGTCCAAAGATATCTATGGGGTTAGGTTAATTGGTGATTCTAAATTGCTCGTAGGTGTGAATGTGAGTGTGAACGGTTTTCTGTCTCTTTGTGTTACCCCTGCGACAGATAGGTGACCTGTCCAGGTTGCACCCTATCTCTCACCCTGTGACAGCTGGGATAGGCTCCAGCCCCCCCATGACCCTGAATTGGATAAGCAGAAGAGGATGGATGGATGGATGGATGGATGGATGGATGGATGATTTGAGCTTTGTGACATGGCGCTTTATCCTGCTGGAAGCAGTCATCAGAAGATGGGTACACTGTGGTCATAATGGCATGGACATGGTCAGCAACAATACTCAGGTAGGCTGTGGAGTTTAACTGATGCTCAGTTGGTACTAAGGGGCCCAAAGTGTGCCAAGAAAATCTCCCCCACACCATTACACCAGCAGCAGCAGCCTGTGTACTGTTGGTACACGGCAGAATAGATCCATGCTTTCATGTTGTTTAACCCAAAATTCTGACCCTACCATCCGAACACTGCAGCAGAAAACGAGACTCATCAGACCAGGAAACATTTCTTCAGTCCTCTATTGTCTGTTGTCTATTTTGGTGAGCCTGCCTGAGCTGTAGCCTCAGTTTCCTCTTCTTAGCTGGCATGAGTATGACCTGGTGTGGTCTTCTGCAGCTGTAGCCCCGCTCCTTTAAGGTTCAATTTGTTGTGCATTCAGAGATGCTCTTCTGCGTACCTTGGTTGTAAATAGTGGTTATTTGAGTTATTTGAGTTGCCTTCCTATCAGCTCAATCAGCAATTTCTGAAATACTCATACCAGGCCGTCCGGCACCAACAACCGTACCACATTCAAAGTCCCTTAAATCATCTTTCTTCCCCATTCCGATGCTCAGTTTGAACTTCAGCAGGTTGTCTTGACCGTGTCTAAGTGCCTAAATGCACTGGGTTGCTGCCATGTGATTGGCTAATTTGCATTAAGGTGCAATTGAACAGGTGTACCTAACAAAGTGGCTAGTTAGTGTAGATAAATAAATCTTTCAATGTAATTGCAGTTTCCCCATTTCACTTTTTCTCTAATGTAAGTACTGGAACACAGACTTGGATTTTTACAGTAATTCCCATGCAAGTGTCTAATCATACAAAATAGGATAAAGTGAAATGAAAAGCACCATTATGGGAAAAAATAGATCAATGTAATACCAAAACAAATAGTTTGATTACTTTCACAGCACCAAATTTAGTCCATGGACAAAGGGGTGCATAAAACCTCACTGTAAACATAATGGATAATGTTGTGACGACTGTCATTTACTGTGTGCTGTATTTAAATGCAGTGATTACAGAATTGAGACACCAAAACAGCAGAAAGACAACCTCAAGTAGAGGTAGAAGCAAACTGTCATGCAAAGTAAATCACAATAGGTAAGGACATCCAGCATATCTCTCTATTGCTCAAACTACTGATAAGCTTTTATCGTCTTGCCTTTTCTGTCTTACACAGCCATTGATTTTTTCCACACTCTTGCTCTGCCTCTCTCCTTCTGCAGCTCCTGTTGTTTCCCTCCTTTATTGGATCTCCTCATCTCCTTTCCTGCTGCTCCGTCTTTCATGTCTCTCTCCTCTTTCTGACAGAAACAGAAACTATTTCTCTTCCTCTGCCACCCAGGGACCCAGTCTTGACAAGGGGAGACATTTTAAATCAGATAGACTACCATTGCCGGAGTAGTATGTGTCCAAAATGTGTCAGAAATGAGAGACCTCTTTTAAATTATGTTGAACAGGGACAGTAATTATTGGAGCATTTGACACACAAACAAGCTTGGTTCAAGATAAATTCCCAGGTGAAAGATCATGGATCTTATAACTACTCCATCTACGTCACATTTCTAAAAGTCTAAAGCTCCAAAAAACACTTGAGAAAGCACTCTGGAACACATAAATCATTGAGGTCATGCAATTGGATGATGAAATATTTCAGGCTTATGTCTTGTTCACATTAAATCTAACAACCACAAACAGAAAGAGAATAGAAAAACCAGACTGAAACAAAAAAAAAAAACAGAGGAAATTGATGGATTAATGGATAAACAATACAAAGCATTTAGCTAATTAAAAACTGGTTTCAAAGAGAACCTATTATGCTCATTTCCAGCATATTTTTTATTCTTGGACTCTACGAGAGTCACTCTGCATGAAATACAGTTCAAAATAATCCAGTTTTATCCTATACTGGGCCTGAGTGAAGCACTTTAGTTCATCTGGTTTCAGAAAAACAAGCCATTTTACCTTCCTTCTCCATTAGTCTAAACCAGCATCCTTCCAATTGATTGCCCCTAACAAACAAAACGCTTGAAAAGCAGCACAGAACTATAGAGATCTTGGAGTAAAAAAGTTGTCAGAAATCAAGCACTGAGATCAGTCAGATGCTCAGACAGAAAGTAAGGAAAGCATAATTGATCCACTTTAAGTGCTGTGGCAGCAGGGTGTGGTTTTTGGTTCAGCTGTGGGAGAAGAGAGGGGGCAGGCGGTTCAGGGTGCAGTGCTAAAGGAGGCTGAGTGGAACACCTGTTACATATTGTCTTGCCCAAAGCAAGCACTGTGCAAAAAATAAAGAGCACAGCAAGCAATACAACTATTGTGTCAGCGTGTGGTGTTTGGAACCCCCTGCGGTTCTGACCTGTTACAAGTTCCTTTACAGCATCCTATTCTTCTGATAAAAAAACATTCCAAAGTAGTAATTTCCCCACAAAATGTTCAGCAAGCATACAAATCATAGTCTTGCTATTCTTTAAATGAAGGGATTACCTGTCTAAGGTGTATACTTCAACAGCTCAAACCACTAAGGTACAGTGCATCTGACTGAATGTGCCTGAAGTGAGTGAGAGGGTAAAGCTGGGTTAAGGCCTGGAGGAACCTGCTGTAGCCCTGCCTACTCAGCACAAAGCCTCTCTCGCTGTCTCAGTCTCTTTGTAGAGAGGGTGATCAAAGTGTGGAGCGCGCTCAGAGGATTCACAAAGTCAGGGAGCTTCTGAGCGGATGAACATGGACATCCCATTATGTTTCCAAGTAGGGTATCAAGGGACGTGAGAGTCCACACATCCTCAAGTGCATGAATCTAAGCTCACTCGAGCATCTGCACTCCGGACCTGAAGGTTTGATTCTGTGCACGTTTAAAAATACTTGGGAAAATGAAAGATGATTGCGTTTTCGAAGCATCTGAGTGTGCTAACTGTCTGTAGCTTTGATCAGTAATGAGGAAGGTAGGGTAAGATTCGGCAGCGCTGCCTGTTATTTCAGATGAGAATCAGAGGATCAAAGGCTTTTTCTCTCCTCATCCTTCCCTCTCTCTAACTGCCTGTGTGTCTCTGCTTAACCTGAAGTGTCCTTGGTTCACCTCTGGCCTGTCCACACCCCCCTGAAAATGCAGAGAACCTGTCAAAGGCTCTTAAACTTTTCCTGCTCCTCTACGGCAGGATGGAGCTGTTTACTGTCACGGAAGACAAGCTGTAGGATTGCTGCTTCACAAATTCTGCAGATGACCTCTGGCCTCCCTGTGGATGAAGGATAAAGCTAAAATATTTTCTTACAGCCATCAGCATTTGTGCTGTGTAGTCCATAAATGTTTGGAGCTGTTTCACAGGTTCTTTCCTGCAGCTCTTCCTTTGGTGCTTGAGCTAATAAACAGTAAGAAAACTGACTTTGAGACAATTTCAGTTTTCTGTAGACAACTCTATCTTCTGTTTATCCATCTATGTAATAAATTTGCTTAATTTAGGCAGCAAATTAGATGAGAATGATGAGGCTTTGTACCAACAATCTGGGCTTTACTTTGGGATTTGGGGAATTTCCTTTGAGTCACTGGCTTTAAAGCCTTTTTTAAGACTGTAAATTACTTCAGTGATGAAGTGATGAAACTACACATTTTTTACACAGTTTATTGGAGTGTGTATGTGTGATTGTGTACACCCAAGTGTGAGACCCACATGTGTAAGATTTTGACACTTACCTCATTCTTTGACTCATGTATCTGCAGTTGGGAAGTGTATGCGAAGGTATTCTCTGGAGCGACAGTCGGCCTGTGGAGGAGGAGGAGGAGAAGAAGGGGGAGGATGGAGTGTGAGATTCCACATTTAACACATTGTCCCAAACTGTGTTTAGCAACTGAGCTGCATCTGAGGTGAGCAGGAATGCCCTTATACTCTGAAGACATTCTTCAGAAGTTAAAATTAAGTGCTTTGATGCTGACTTTGTACAAATCTCTTCTGTTTGCTCCCAAATCTGATAAGCAAGCTAAATGACACAGGCAACTGTTTGCACACACATTTCTGAGGCAGCATTTTGAAACATCATTAGATTTCAGAAATTTTGTTTTGGGTGATTCAAAATCTCTCAAATTTCAAACTCTTAAATCACAACTCAATAAAGTAACAGAAGAGACAACATGTGCAATATGATCAACTCACATGTAAAGGGTGAGAGGCTAAAAACTTTGATAATCTTCTTCCCCAGCTCGTTACATTGAGACAATTATGTTTTTAATCACAGGTTTTCTGACATCTTATATTTAAATATGCAAATGAGGCATGATCTATTATCTGAGATCACACTTCTTGAAGCTTCTCTTTAATGGCTCCCTGTAATGTCCAAATCCTTCAATGTGCAGGCTTACTTGTGGCTGCTGAGCATCATGGGGGACTTCCCATGACGCTGCACTGAGCACTTCTCCTTCATTTCCCTTTGTTCACCCTCAGTGCATTTATATGCCACTGTTACATATCTTTTACTTGTGTCTTCTCTCCTGCAGTTTCTGTCTTTTGTTCGTGGCCTCTCTTTGCTCCTCTTTCCTGTCTTCTCTTTCCTACAAACCTGTGGTGGCACATAGCTGCCTCTACCTGAGCCTGGTTCTGCCAGAGGTCTCTTCCTGTTAAAAGGGAGTTCTTCCTCCCTTTCACCACCAAGTGCTTGTTCATATGGCATCATCAGATCTTTGGGGTTTTATTTTTAATATTGCAGGGTCTTTACATTTTAGAATACGTTGAGATGATTGCTATTGGGAACTGGTGCTATATAAAGAAAATTGATTTGACCTTGCAGTGGTTTGCACTACGCAAAAGCAAACTCAAAAACATTTTTGGCAGCCGTGTCAGTGAGCAATTTTTGTTCAAGTGAGTGGGCACCACCTCTAAGTCTGGAATCGAGTTATCCTTAATCTGTCAAAGGTTCTTTTCAGTTGTGTTTTTAAAAAAAATCAAATTTAAATTTACATTAATGTCCCATAGACAAACTACTGTATAATAAAATGAACAAATTTTCTCTCCACTAGTCCGAAAGAATACATGTTATTAAACAAGAGCCCAAAATTTCAATGTGGGCCAGTACCAAACAAAAACAAACAAACATGTTTTTAACTTAGTGGAAACTTAACAGGTGAAAATCAGTTCATGAGGTAAGGTTTAATTAATTACATTTCATCGAGCTATTACTGTATATTTCTAGTATCTTGGCATATTCATGTGATTATTTGTTTTGCACTTTTGTGTAAATTTCTGTCTAAACAGTGACTTGAACATATCCTTTTCAGATTTGTGTGTTTTGTAGATGTACAAATAAATCAATTAAATTAAATCTCACACTGGAAGAATGGCACTATTACCTGTCATAATATCAAAAAATACAAAAATAAATAAATGAAAGATAAAAAATAAAAAATAAGGCTCAGTTTGATCGTTTTTGGTTAATTTGTGTCTTCTTTTCAACACATCAAACAGAAGCTATATTCACCAGCGTTTGATCAACGCTTTGATTCAGTGAAGCTGTTTCAGTTCATTACGCCACACTGATGTGAAATGCTTGCAAGAAAGTGGTGGAGTGTGGGTGTGTTGAGGGAGACGAGCACTTTTAGATCAATAAAAGTGAAGCTGCAGTGTGAGACAAACTAAATAAAAAAAATAAATAAACACACTTGGCAAAAGGTAAATCATTATGTTTCTCCCAGTGCAACATGCTTACTGTAAAGCCAGGGTTTTTCGAAGACTGGAAAACTAATAATTGAATCAGCCCTATCACTGTGCACTGAATACGATTCATGCTGCCTGAGGCTGCACTCACAGGCATTTCAGCCATCAACACTCTCATCTATTCTGAATGGGGTGACGTCATACATTTCCAAACTGAATCGTGGATCTGTTGCTTCCCTTTGCTGGTGCTTTTTGTGCTGAGGAGTTGAAAAAAAGTTACTGTAACAAAAGGACCCAGACAGCCGTCTTGCCAGAACGTGTTGTTTTATTTACAGTGCTTGTGATATGTGTGCTGCGAGGCTTTTCAGCCCGCTCTGTCCATCTCAGTCTCAGTCGCTGTCAGACTCCTTCCTCCGCCCCGGAGTGCCACTACAATGGAGCAGACATCATGCGAATGATGCGAGCCAGCCATGGGAAACAGCCTTCCCTGGTACCGCCCCCTGAACCCACTGCTCCACCCCTCCCCTGCAACTGAGCCACAAACCACACCCTGCCACATACCCCCATCGCCCGACTTAGGGCAGAGAGCCATCCGGCCTAACCTACTCCGACTTCACTAATGAAAGGGCAACATCATGGTGGCTACGTCCATCATTTCTTACTGTATATGATTAGCAGCTTCCACCACAAATGTTAGCCACACTGAGAAAAAACTAACCTGACATTATAAATGTGCAATGTTATGCAGTTTTAGTTGTGTGATTAAAGGTTTCAAATGGCTTTTAAATACACATGCAAAATTTAATATTTAATAATTTAACCTTGTCTATTAGATTCAGTTTGGAAAGTTTTCTCAATGCATTCTTACTTTCACAATATTTGAGCAGTCTGATTTTTTTCTCCTGTGTAATCAGCTAGCAAATTAGATTCCAGGAACATCCCTAACTTTTATAAACCGTATACCATTAACAGCATTTCCCGCTCTATGAAGGATTATCACACTGTAGCTATTTGAGAACAGAAAATGGCAGCAAAAGTGCTGAGAAAAATCTGTTCAAAATTGGTTTCCTCTGGCCACAGCACTGCCAAGGTTAGAACACAGAGGTGAACAGATGTGCACCGTTGGCTCTCTACAGGGGCTTTCAATACATTCAGGCCACACATACACAAACACTCACACAAGAAGATTAAAGGCTCTGGTCCACTGGCCCAGGGCAGGTCTTTATCCTCCAACTCCCCCAAAGGCCCTTAAGCCCTACGGCTATGCCTGCATGCTCTACTCTGTCTTCCCTTGAAATCTATCCTTCCTTTACCAAATCATTTTTATAATTCTCCTTCTACCTGGAATTCACCTCCCATCACTTTCTTTTTTCAAGCCAAATCCTTTTTATCACTGTACTCAAACTTTTTCCTCCAAACCTCAACACCCCCCCCCCCCCCCCCCCCCCCCCCACCCAAAACCCCCCCCCCCCCCCACCCCCCTCGTATCCACCCAAGGGCTTCCTCTTATGACTCTTTCCAACTCTCCTCCAGTTTCTGTCTGTGAAGGTCCACAGTCCAGTTGCTGCAGGACCAGAATGTCAGACAGCCATATATTAACATTTAGACAGCCTTGGGGCCCGAAGGGGAACTCCAGTTTAAAACAGTCACATCCTCTCAGCACATTCAGAAAAGTTGCACAATCCGACTGGTACAGCTGGCACCGGTGGAGCTCCGCTGTCAATCTTCGCAAATGTTTTATCCTGTCAGTTGTTCAACGTGACTGTTTTACGGCTGTGTAAGCTTCTCTTTCTTTGAGTTTCTCCTCACAGGCATGTCTCTTTTCTCTTCAAATTTCACTAAAGACATGGTTCTGTGATGCTGTCATTATCAAGTCCATGAGATGCTGTAGCTGCTCCACAGAGAATCTGGTTTTTACAGCAGAACAAATGGGGAAATTTATGCTTGGACTATGAAGCTATTTACATTGATTAATCAGTTTGTTAATTAGTCAGTTTGTGTTAGTTTTTTAATTGAGCCATAAAGTGTCTTAAAAAAATACACATTAACACATTTTGTCTAAACTGGCAGACCAAAACCCAAATATTTCTATTTTACAAAGAAAGAAAGAAAGAAAGAAAGATACATGTGCAGACACACACTGTGTCGTAGAAAACACACTTACTAACCTGGAGCATGAATTTAATGTCATCTCAAATCTGCTGCATTTTTGTAAAAGATTTACAACTTCTAGATTTGTTTGACCACACATGTTTGAAACAGAAACAATGAACAATACCAAAACACTTGTAATGGTAAAGCAGCAGTCATAGTGCACTGCATGTCAATTACAGACTGTATATAAAAGATGGACTTAGCTACCACTGGATATTGCCACTGCAACATCGGCCACTGGTTTCTGGATTTTGCGTTTTGAGAGCTCATCCTTATCGTTTTGTAGTGGTTAACACATTTACCTCATATGCATAAGATTCCCAGTTCAAAACCAGGAGGAGACACAAACCCAGCCTAAGGGGGTCACAAGCCTGGATGAATGGGAGGGTTGCGCCAGGAAGGGCATCCTCTGCAAAATCTGTGCCAAATTAAACATGTGGATCTATCTGTTGTGAAGCGTGCAAAAGTGCCTTCTTGTCATTTTTGGTCACTACCACGATGGTTTTTTGGAGCCAGAAGTGGATATATTTAAGGTGGATTGCCCCTGTGACCAAGCTTGGTTACCAAGCTGCATCAATAAACTTTATAAGGCTGCTAATTAGTTCTAAGTAACAGACTAATAAGATACTAGAATGTTACTCACCAAAACTGGAGCACAAACTATGCTCCGGTTTTGGAATGCAACCAAATAAGCATTGTTAGATAATTCCATTAAAAATGCTCCAAAAGGTCGAACTTAGTGACTTGATTTAGCGAAGGTGAGGCATCACAAACAGCAATTGGCTGAGGTGGCCTGTGCAGCCTGTGAATCAAAGTAACCACGCCCCTAACATTAAGTCTTAGCAGTATCCAAATAGATAGGAAGCGACTACCTGGTGGATGATTTCTTGGCTTGAGAGCTACATATTTTTCTGTGAAGTTCTTGGAAAATAATTCTAAAAGGACGTGAATATTGTACTTAAATTCATCATGAGAACTAGAATCAAAACTTCAAATGAATGCTAATGTTACTCCATGAACACTTTCACTATTGCAGCGTTATTAAATGAGGTCTATGCTGCCTTTTCTGGATGTGCTGAAAAGAAAAATAGTTATTGAAGCTTTAGATGAATCACTTGATGATTCCTGACATCCACAGGATGCAGTGGAGCCTGGGGCATTTTATGTACTCAAATATTTTAGTGTTGTTTACAAATTCAAAACTGGCCTTTAAATAATATGTAAATGTGTTTCTTTATTCAGCAAATTTTACACTTTGCTTAATGATAGATTCTTGATCTCAACGGGACTAATGAAGACAAATAATGATTACATTTATAAAAACCAAAGTGTGGCTTGTAATGACTCCTAAATTTATTCCAGAAACTGCCTAAAACCCAAAAGTCAGCACATACAAGAAAACAAATAGAAGTAAAGGGAAATCCATGTGAGCAAAAGCAAGCACTGGAAGTTTCTGAGCTGTTTCTTTCCCCACAAATTACTCAACACTAACTTTTGAATACAGAGAAAAGTGAGACATATTATTATTCAGTGCTGGGACAGCAGGGCAGAGACGGGGTGGAGCACAGTGATGATGTGAAATCCCTGTAAGTACAATTCTTCTTAGTTAGCGAGTCTCAGCAGTCTCACACAGTCTGGTTCTGTTCTGTCTGCATCGTTTGTGAGAACTGGCGTGCACGGGTGTGCTGACATACTTGTGTGTGTGTGTGCATGCGTATGGGGTGTATTTGTGGTACTGTTGAGGTGACAACAACCAAAAATACACTAGCTCTGCAGGCCTGAATTATTCAGAGTGGAGCCGCGGGTGGTGGGGGGTGGGGGTAGATGGATGTATGAGAGACGGTGGCGGGAGAGGGAAAAAAAAAGTACAATGAAGATGAACACAGTTGAGGAGAGCAAAAAGGGAGAAAGTTGAAAAAGTGGGCACTCATCAAAAGCAAAAAACGCACATGCCATCCGGTATGTACTGGAAAACATGTATCTTGTTACAGTCTGCAGGGGGTGCAGAATAAATTCATGCATCTGTAGACTGAAGCTCATAAAAAAACAAAAAATAAAGCTATATATTGGTACTTCTTACACACAAAAATTTTCTGGGCTTCAATAACTGCACACAAAACATGCATCAGCAATATCTCTCAAGCACATGCATACCTCCTCCTTCTCCTCCTCTATCTCTTTTATTCTATGCATGCAGGCTCCCCATTGCCAGTCACTCACATTGAAATTCCATCTGTTTTTGCAATCTGGGAGCACAACTGTCAAACATTTCTGTCTTCCTGCCCAACACAAGGGGATATATGGAAACCCAAAAGGGAGACTGGAGTGTGGAGTCACATATACGCCTCTTAGCATGGAAAACGTACAGATCTTACAACCAAAGAGCAGTACAGGACTACGAGGGAAGATGTTTTTAGCTTGGCTGACTTTGCAGGAAGGCTGTTCAGATGTAGCCTAAATAAATTTATACTGTAAACAGGAAAAGAATCGAGAAACACTCTGGCAAAAAAAACTATGCAAACTTTATGGTGACTTTTAAGAATGTTATATATATGAACTAATTTTTACGGAAGTGCACAAAGAGTCAGACGTCCACAGGTAACTTCTGTAGGAGGAGCAGGAACATAATTTGCTACTTCTGCTCTGTAAAGCATCCAGAAAGGAGAGCTCTGGAAATAGGTTGGTTGGTACATCTGAGCTAAATCCTCAGAGTCCTATTGCCAGTGGATGTCTTCCCATTAGTGTGTGGAGGAGGCGGTGCTGCATAGTAATGGATTTTAACCCCTCAAAGTTGGCATTTTCTTTTCTTTGTTTTTTAATTTCTACCCGAAAATTATCCCCCAATTCAGTCAGTTACAGCTGCACAACCATACGGTCAAAATGAAAGATACTGGGCTGGATAACCTTGGGCAATGGTGACAGTCTTGCCATACTGGGATTTGAAGTAATCCAACAAATGCCTAGCCAAAAATGTAAATTCAAGAAAACAACATATACCAGTTCTAAAAATTTGATTGCAACTCTACCAAATTAGATGCAACAGAGACAAAGCACCACCATGCTTCACCAGTTTGAGTCATGATAGTACAATGTGGCCTCTTCCCTGAATGTGCGACTGTAACTTTCCAAAACTGGCCTCAGGCTTGTTTCTATAACAGATATGGACTGGCCCCAAATCTGGGACCTCCAGGGAGCAAAGGGTTAATCTGAAAATAATGACCGGTGGGCAGAGTGTGGCTTACAACTAAACACATGACCACAGACTGTATACAAAAGATGCTTCCGAGTCTGATGAGTGAAGCAAACTGCAGAAGTACCTTAAACCTGCAATCTTTCTAATGACCAGCAGGGGGCAATTCCTCTGGTTTTCAAATGAAGTCTGGTTGTATCAAAGTCTGTAGGAAAACAGCCTTATATCTTACTTGATCTATACCCTCAGAGAACACGTTCCTGATGAGTTTAAGATTTCAGTCGCTAGTTTTAAGTCTTAATGAATACAACGTGGTATTCATACACATTTTTGAGGTTCCATTAGAGTCAGAAACAAGGATAAGGCAAAGTTTGCTCATTGGCTAACAGCTTGTGATTAACATGTTTTGTAGTTGTAGTACCAGTATTTTTTATTATTACTATTATTAGTAGTAGTAGTAATAGTTGTACCAAAATAAAAAGGAGACATCAGAGAGGCCAGTTACATCCGAGTCAAGCAGTCTGACAAGATGCAAGTATGTTTGTCAAGGAGCATTAGCTTGAACAGAATTAGGTTTCAGTTCTACTGCTGTCCATTAGAGCTTTTAACTGACTGCTGAAGGAGAGGATGGAAGGAGAAGATTGACCTGTTTTGTGTGTGTGTGTGTGTGTGTGTGTTTTTACAGTACGTCTGAGCGAAGATGTCAGCAGAGTGAGCTTCTAACCAGAAGGATGGTGCATTAGGAAAAAGTCTTTGGGTTTCATTTTTTATTAATATATTTCCTAATAGAGTCTTTAACAATAATTCTGCTTGAAGTAAAGTTTTGAGATAATACTAAAGCTACTTATCCTGGATGCAAATGTAATTACTGATTCCCAAGGAAATGTCCTTACAGTCGTATCCTCTCTGGGGAACATAACTTGAATAAAAGTCAAAAGAACAATAGCAGTGGTGCATATTTATCAAGCTCACCTGGTGAATGAAGCATCATAAAAACTTTATACAGCTGGAAAAGTTATGTTTCTTAAAACTATAAAATATGACACTAAAAAGAGTGGAAAAGCACAAATAATCACTTAAGACAAGAATATTCATAAAATGGGATCTGCCAAAAATTCACAGAATTTGAGGAATCATTAGGTCAGTGCCAATTAATGTTTCTCATTTATCACTGAATAAATCCAATCCCTTATTGCAGCTCCCAGTTATTGTCTCCATTCATCACTTCATCCGTAACATGTCTAAAAATATGAAAAACTGTCCACTACAGCACCCAAGCTCTACATTATAGTAATTTTGGTCGAGTTTTGTTAAACCAGCAGTCCAAAACTAAAACATAATCAGCTTTAATTATATAAAAGAAGCAAACAAATCGGCAACTAATTAGAGAAGCAGGAACTAAATCACTTGGTGGGTTTTGGCTCAGGAGGTAGAGCATCTACTAATCAGAAGGTTGCTGGTTCGATCCCCAGCTGCTCCGGTCTGTATGCCAAAGTATCCTCGGACAAATTACTGAACCCTGAATTACTCCCGATGCGTTCATTGGAGTGTGAATGTATGAATGTTATATAGAAAATACTTAGACACAGAAAAAAGTGCTTGTATGAATGTGTGTGTCACTGGGTGAAAAAGCCATACTTTATTTATTACTTATGTTGGGGAAATGAACAAAGTTACAGGGTGGCAAATCTGGTGAACACAGTGGGTGAGTGGGTGAGTGGCTGGGTGGTCAGCAAAGATTGTTGTTGTTGGTTAAAAAAAGCCTTTTAAATTGACTTTGTGCTGGCACATGATGCACATGCCACAGTTGAGGTGTCTGCTGAATGTTCTCCCTCATGACCTCATGACAGTAAAAGAGTTAAATATCTGACCTTGGGTGACGACTCCATACTTCACAACCTTGTGAGAGCCAGTTTTCATAAAAGTCAGTCACTTCAGTAAGTTAATGTTGGCCTGAACATACTGGAACAGGACTTCAGCTGAGAGATCTAAAAATAAGAGCTGCACTGGAAGCAGTCCAGAGGTTCATGGAGGGATTACTTTGAAAGAGAGATTGGACAAATTTAAATAAGGTAAGTTTTTAGGTCTTTAATGGATGGCGTCTCAGATCTTTATGAATTCATATGGTACAATAATGTCAAATTCCAAAGCTCTTTCCACAAAAAATACTAGAAAAAAGCTGGAAAATTAGCATTACTGTAGAGTTGTTCAGTGGTTGATAGCATACAGTACAAAAAGACCTGTTAGAGTCAAACATAACGAAGGAAAACAGCACATCTCGCCCAACAACAGTTTCTTTAAAAAATTAAAGGTTTAAAAAAAAAAAAAATCATCATTCACAGACTGTATATAAAAGATGGACATGGCTTTCACTTCTGAAAAGTGAAGGCAGTGCAGAAGGGCCTCAAATTTGTAAACAGAAGTCGAGTTGCCTTCAAATTTGTGACCTCAGTAAACACTTTGCTGAGGAGTTTAAGATCTCAGTCACTTGTTTCAAGTCTTATTGAATACAATATGGTGTTATAATATAATTATATGGCATATTTTGTAAATTATGGTCCCAATGAAAGTCACAAAAGAGGATAAAGCAGAATATGATTTAGCTTTATCTATCCATGAAGCCAGATGAGTCAAAAATAATTAGTTAAACTGCAGGAATGTCTTAAAGACATAAAGACCTGGATGACCTCTAATTTCCTGCTTCTAAATTCAGATCAAACTCAGGTTATTGTACTCGGCCCTAAAAATCTTAGAAACATGGTGTCTAACCAGATACTTACTCTGGATGGCATTACCTTGGCCTCCAGTAACACTGTGAGGAATCTTGGAGTCATTTTTGACCAGGATATGTCCTTCAATGCGCATATTAAACAAATATGTAGGACTGCTTTCTTGCAATTACGCAATATCTCTAAAATTAGAAACATCCTGTCTCAGAGTGATGCTGAAAAATTAGTTCATGCATTTATTACTTCTAGGCTGGACTATTGTAATTCATTATTATCAGGCTGTGCTAAAAACTCCCTGAAAAGCCTTCAGTTGATCCAAAACACTGCAGATGGCTGCCCCTCCCTGAGCCTGGTTCTGCCGGAGGTTTCTTCCTGTTAAAAGTGAGTTTTTCCTTCCCACTGTTGCCAAGTGCTTGGTCATAGGGGACCGTCTGATTCTTGGGGTTTTTTTGTATTATTGTAGGGTCTTTACCTTACAATATAAAGCACCTTGAGGCGACTGTTGTTGTGATTTGGCGCTATATAAATAAAACTGAATTGAATTGAATTAAGGCTTTCCAACAAGACTTCAGTAGGTGAGGTCACAGTGGATACCTCCATCTAACACATACAGTCTATGTAACACATTACATAAAAGTTATAAATTGATTTGCATGTCATTGAGTGAAATAAGTATTTTATCCCCTACAACCCAGCCAGAATCCTGGCTCCTAAAGATTGGCTGTGTGCTCATGTTTGACGCAGATTACAATCAATCAGTCAATCAATCAATCACTTACAAATGCTCCTGATCTCAACTCGTTATGTTTATAAAGCACACCTGTCCACAGAATCAATTTCTTCCATTCCAACCTCTCCACCACCACCAGAGCTGTCAAAGGATGTCAGGGACAAGATTGTAGACCTGCACAAGGCTGGAATGGGCTACAAGACCATCAGCAAGAAGCTTGGTGAGAAGGTGACAACTGTTGGTGCGATTATTCTGAAATGGAGGAAATGTAAAATGACCATCAGTCGCCCTCGGTCTGGAGCTCCATGCAAGATCTTGCCTCATGGGGTGAGGATGATCATGAGAAAGGTGGTGGATTAGTCCAAAACTACACAGGAGGAGCTTGTCAATGATCTGAAGGCAGTTGGGATCTGAAGCTGAAGCTTCGAGTTGCCAAGCAGCAGCCAAGAAACCTAAATGATTTAGAGAGTTTCTGTAAAGAGGAGTGGGCCAAAGTGTGCAAACCTGATGACCAACTACAAGAAACGTCTTACCACTGTGCTTGTCAACAAGGGTTTCTCCACCAAGTACTAAGTCATGTTTTGCTTGGGGATCAAATACTTATTTCACTCAGTGATATACAAATCAATTTATAAATATTAATGTGATTTTTCTAGATGTTTGGTTGATATTCTGTCTCTCGCCAGTAAAACAAGCTACCATAAAAATTTGACTGTTTATTTCTTTGTGAGAAAATATACAAATTCAGCAGGGGATCAAAAAATTATTTCCCCCACTGTATATAAAGCTATACATTATAACACTGCTGCAAGCTCTGCGAATTGGAGTCAGCTGCACTCTCAGATGATGACAATGAAATCTCTTGAGGTCTACGAGATACAGCGAAGTTCTCTACGAGACAACGAACAAAACCAACAAAAAGCTTTTACATGGATTAGATTTGTGTTTTTTGATCTACAACATCCCTCTGATGTGTTAGCCTCCTTTATCTGCCCTCTGCTTGCTACACTCTTAATGTCACGATGACCACAGAGGATGAGTTGAGGCAGGTGTCTGCTGGTCTTTTACCTCCATCACATGTTGAGGCGTGGGATACCAAAGGAGTGTGAGAATTTAATGGAGTGAGGGAGCACAACTGAGCCGAGGCGTGAATTAGCTCTGTGTGTGTGTGTGTGTGTGTGTTTTAGTCTTTCCACAATAAGATTCTGGTGCAGTGCATTCACACATCAGCCTTCACTGCAGAATCCAACCATGATGTCATCTTTCCCTTTCAAGTTTCTCTTTGTGATTCTCTAAAGCTGCTGAAGGCGGGGTTTATTTAAGTCGTGATGCAAGGTGAGAGGATTTTTATCAGGCGCGGGAGAGAAGGACAGAGAAGAAGTGAATGAATCTACACAAGAATCATAGAACACTGTTACGTTTCATTTGCACATGTGTTGAGTTAGAAGACATAATTTAAAAAATCTGAGGTCATTTTAACAACTTATAAATAAAGAACTGGAATAAGCAACATAATGCAAAAAAAACACAGATATTAAAATTTGTCATATTTTATGTTTGTTTACCTTCAGGTTCCTAAATATGAGCATTTTCTGCCTCCTTCCATCATGATATTTTAAAATGAATAAAAATAAAACCTGTAACAGGCTTTACCTGTGGGACAAAATTACATAATCAGTTAGAGGTAAAAGACTCAGAGTTAATTATGAAACCCTCCATCTCCCAAAAGATGGGTTCAGTTTGGCACTCCCAGAAATAAAGGACCATTATTGTTATGACAGAGTTTATTGCTCTTTTGGATTGGTATTATTCATGTTTAAGTTTGGTTCTTGTTTCCTTTTGAGTCCTAGTTATTATTTAGTTCCTTGTTTTATTTTTATAACTCTTCCCCTATGTCCTCTGTATATGTTATTCTATCATTTGAGTTTTGTATTTTAGGTTATCTTTTGGATTGGTTCTTTGTATGTCTCTATTTCTAGAGTAGTGGAAGGGTTACCTTTTGTTTCTCTAGCAATTTGTTAATTTCTCTGTTTTTCTGGTATTAATTTAGTATTTAAGTTGTCAGTATTTCCCTTCTGTTAATTTCTCATTTCTGTGTTTCTGTTATGATGATGTTCATTTCCTGTTTTACTTTGATAGTGAGTTGTCGCTTGTGTCTTGCATTTAGTTTGACTTCCTCCTGTGTCGTTGTCTTGATTGTCATCACCCGTTTCTTGTTCCCCAGCTGTTTCCACTCCCCTCGTTAGCCCTCAGTGTTTTCTTGTATAAGCAGCCATACATGTCATACTGCACTCTGCGTGCTTGTCTGCCCTGTTTGTTCCCTCATGTGTTTCTTGGATTTAGTTTCTCATGCTCTTGGACTTTCCTGTGGCACTTTGTTGTTTTTGTGATTTGGATTCTAATCAGCCAAAATAAACGGCATGCCATTTGTTCTTCAGAACTCTGCCTCAACGTTTCTGCATTGGGGTCCTAAACCTCCACCTTTTATGACAATTATGTCTTCACAAGTGCAAACCCTTTTTTTGTTGACATAACTTGAGTTATGAATGAAATGAAAGGATGTGAAAATAACAAACAGATGAATAACCAATTCAGAAATTAAGACACAAAAAAATAGGGAAAAACAAAACATGCATTGATTCACAGAGTAATTTCAAACTGGGAATGCTAGTACCCAGTATTCCTGCAGACCTTGAGATAAAAATATGAAAAAAAAATATAATTTTGGTAGGCACAATTTCTTATGATGATATTTTTAGCTAAGACATGATTTTAAAAAAAGTGAATAATACCGTTCAAACAATAGGAGAATGGATGAATCATATCAGTTTTGAATGGGAGCATGATAAATTATATCAACATCTGTGGATCATTAATGAATAAATAGCACAAACTCCATTTATAATTTTGAATAGAACAAAAAGGAAAAAAAAGGTGGTTGGACAAAATATACAGAGCAACTGTTCAAACCACTAATTGTGAGACATGATGCAAATTTTCCAGGAAGAATTTAATAAAAATTTTATTTAACTAAAGTAAATAAACTAACTAGATTCAAGGTAACAGTTTTAGACAACAACTGTTGTTATGTGATTACAATATTAATACTGACTTGCAAAAACAGGAGAAAGCTGACCGCTAACTCTGGATCAGTTATCTGCTTTAGTGGTGTGAGAAATAAAAATAACTTTGCATTACAATATTTCTGCAGTTAAAAAGTAATCCATTGCAGGATTACCTAAGAAAACCAACTCAGAGTGCTTTTGCATTAACAAAAGTAAGCACCCCTTTGCATTTAGCTTCCACATGCCCAGAGGGAGTGTAGCATACTGCACATGTACCTCCGAGAGTACTGACTTTACTTCATTTTATATTAAGTTAATACTGGTCCCAGCTCCTCCACCCATAATCAGCAAAAAGCTTCAGTTACAACATTAACTGAAATTTTCTCAGCACCACTTTTGTGCAGCTGTGCTGTACTTGCAGGTGTTTCTTCAAAATGTGAAGTAAAGCTCTTCACAGCTCAAAGACACATCATCACCACAACACAAATTGACGTGAGTACTTTCACAGTGTAAGGGCTCAGTCACACTAGTAAAAACAGGGCAGTGACCTTGTGACTAGGAAAAATCTGTGGTTGCCCATTGATTGCATAGAATTTTTTCACTTTCATTGACCGACTGCAAGTAACCAGCTGGTTGCACAGAAGTTGAGCGTGCAACACCTTCAACCTCTGGGCAACCACTTTTGATAGCAAGGCAGAGATCACCTGGCGGGAGGGAAACTGTCTGCAAACAATCACAGTTCAACTCGGACTGATGCCGCATTCCAGTTACCTCAGAAGTCAGATTTCGGAAATCTCCCAAGTTAGTGTGTTACAGTAGTAAAGTCGGAAAAGCACGAAAAACAGAATTTGTTTTACTTCTTAGCAAAGTAGAGCCATTCATGCATCACTAGCAAAACAGCACGATATTTGTTTTATTGTGCTTAAAAACACTGATGAAGTACCTGGTCAGTGCTCTCTATATTACGGTGGCCCTGCGAGGTCAAACGGACTGCAACTTAAGAAAACACCAGCAAATAGAAAAGCGCTGCAAAATCTCACAAAACACAACAGAAGTGTTTCTGGGGACACAATAACGTGACGGACCAGCTGCGGAAGTGACAGAAACCAAAACATGCGAAGGATTGCAATGAGACACACTGTCCAAGTTAAGGACAATGCTGGACAATACCTCCCACCCACTCCATGGACATGCTGGCCAGTCACAGGAGCACGTTCAGTGAGAGACTGAGATTACTGCACCACTGAATGACACAGGAAATCATTCCTGCCTGTGGCTCTCTCTGTACACGGTAATGTGTGTTTTAATCACATGATTCATATAATACTGTAGATACATGTTTGCTATTAGCAGTTTACTGTTAGCTTGTCACTTCCGCAGCTGTTCCGTCACGTTATTCTGTCCCCAGAAACACTTCTGTTTTATTTCGTGATTTTTTTCTTTTTGAGCTTTAGCATCATTTTTCTATTTGCTGGTGTTTTCTTAAGTTGCAGTGCATTTGACCTCTCAGGGCCACCGTAGTACATGGCTTATTTAGCGAGTCACAAATACACAACAGTAGCAGGACAGATTAAATATTCTACAGTTTTACTACTGTTTACGTTTACTGCCACCATCTTGGATTGTGAACTCGGGGTTGTGGGGCTGCTTCAACTTTCTGAATTTAACATCCGAGTTGAGGAGGCATTCCAGTTGAAAATTCCGACTGGGAACTCGGAAATTCTGACTTCTGACTTCAGATTTGTAATTTTTGCCAATATATCACAATTAATCCCCGTATTATCACAAACACACTGGATGTAACTGGTTACCTGACTCTAATCAATCGCAAACTGATAGCAGAATAACATCTTATTGTTGTTTTAATCGCCATGAATTACCGTCTTCGAAGCAACCATTTAAAAAACAACACGACTGCAAGTTCATTGCACACAATTCTTATAATTTTGGTCATGCCATGGTCTCCAACCCTGTTTTCCTTAGCATGACAGTACCGTAAAGACTGTCGTCTCTAACGTGGTACTTTGTAATCAGTTACATTGAAAAAAAAAAAAAAGAAGCCCGCCAGTGAACATCGAGGGAAAAAATAATATGTTGTAGCTGTGTTTTACTAAACTGGGGACACAAAAATCACACAACAGACCAGCCCTTCTTCCTGAAGCCAAGGAGTGCATCCTCTTAACCTCTGAAAACATGAATTATCTCACATTTTAAGGTTTCATGGATCAGGCTAAAATCAGTAATTAAGTTTAATATTGTCAAAAATCAGTATTTCTCTCTCCATGCCTCTGTACAACAGCAGCTATTCTTCACCCATTCTCTTCATCTAATTATTCATATTCCTACCCTGTGCTTAATTTGTAAATCAGCTGCCAGAACAAAGAGAGGGAGATGTTCCACCAGGTCAGAGGAGAGTTAAAATGTCACAGAACCCATCAAACAAATTCACAGAGCTTGGAGCACATTAGAGCCAGTCGGCTCTAACATTGCCTGATATCATAACGTGATTCATGTAACCAATGGCACAATCTACACAGCTCGAACAAAGCTCACACCAAATAAAAGGACGCCTGAAAGCACATCTTTTACAGGAAAAAAAGCTGTTAAACGCTAAACTGACTTTCTGTGCACAAAAAAGTCTGAACATCAAGGTTTTGTTTCTACATTTTATCAAAAAAAACATCACAGTGAGCACAAAAGACAAAGTTCAAGCGCTTAAGATGCAGGAGTTGCACACTCCTTTAGGAATAAATTATAGTAATGTAAAAATGTACCACATGATAAAGGTCTGAAAACACAATATCATGAATAAAGTTAGTTTTAATGTTTCTGTGCATGACAGCTTTAAACTAAAGGAGTTATGAGGGGAGAAAATGCTGTTTGAGTGAGGGGCTGTTGGTTTGTTTTTGTGACACAGAGTCAGGCTTTGAAGGGGACCTATTGAGCTAATTTCCAGCTTCATATTTTTATTGTTGAACTCTCCTAAAGCACCTTTGAATGATTCACAGTTCAAAATCATCCATATTTATCTTATACTGGCCCAATTAGCTCCTCTCCTTTCAGTCTAAGACACTTTTCCTCTGATTAGCTGCCGCTTACAAACAGAAGATTTGAACAGTATGTGGGCGGGGCTTCTCTGCTCACATATAGCCCTTTTCCACTAGTACCTACTCAGCTCGGCTCAACTCGACTCGGCTCAGTTTTAGGGGTTTTCCATTAGGTGGTAGTACCTGGTACCAGGTACTTTTTTAGTATCTACTTGGTTGGGGTTCCAAGCGATCCGAAGCGATCCCAAAATATGACGTCAATGGACTGCATGTCACTGATTGGCATGGGAGGGACATCACTGGATGACTCATTATAGCGACTCCTTCATGATTCAAACCCGCCAATTTTGAAACCCGGAAACGAGGGAAATGGCCACACACAAACAACACCGTGTTTCATCTCGCCGCCCGCAGCCTTCTCTGGCTCTCCTCTTTTACCCTGAGTCTGACAAAAAGCCATCGACCGAGCAGCAGGTATACCGTCGCCTCAATGTCCTCCATTGTTGTGTGTTTCTGTCGCATATAAATTAAGTCACGGGACATTCGGGACTCGTTGCCATAACGACCCCACCCACACTGATGTGGTACTCAATTGTAATGGAAAACCACCGAAAACCGAGGCGAGGCGAGGCGAGTCGAGCCGAGTAGGTACTAGTGGAAAAGAGGCATGAGTGTCTGAGATGACCATATTAGGGTGATACATCCTCACTGACATCTTACAGAGACAAAAGTAGAAAAAAACAGTCTGAAACAGAAGGTTTAGAGCACCTTTTGACTCACAGTTTGCCATGTTTAATATGATCATCCACCATTTTAACATATTTGACTATAAATAAAGAAAAGCACAACAGATCCCCTTTAAAAACCCTGTCAAAATCTAACCAGTAAAGTATATTTTCATCACGCTCTGCTGTTCCATGTCTTTCTTTTTGCATACACCTGTAATGCAGGTTGTGTAATAAATATATCATCTCAAGGCCCAGTGAGTAATACAAATGAAGTGCAGTACCAGGGACAAGCTAAAGAAGGAATCTCTTTACTTAATATTAAACATGTTATGTCTGGTTCAACTCAGACAGATTGGTGAAAGCAGAAGCTGGAGAAGAAACAAGAGCCAAAGCAACTCTTGAATACCTGCTAAACCTTGATATATTCCCAACCAAATCAAATAGACAGATGGGGCAGAAATGAAAAGGAAATTCTCAGAAACACACTAGCAAACAAAATATAACAAATACAGATGCTTCCATACACAAGAATACAAGAGTTCAGTGAACAGTTTGAGGATGATGTAAATCAAAGGCTTTGACCTTCAGCCACCAGACTGCAACCAAAGAACACCAAAGACTGCCTAATGTCTCATTAGGCAGTCCAGTTCCATCACATTTGCACCAAATGAGCCAACATCTTTTGGAAAAATTCTCTTAATATTTCTAGCAAAGTTTTAGAGACCTGGAGAAATCTAAAGAGGCACTAAAGTTACTAAAGTTACTAACAGGAGGCTCACAGTGGAACAACAGCTTACTGACCTTTGCACTATTATATCTCCTGGCACAAATATTCAGGACTGTAAAAATCTTACATTCCTATTACAATAATACCCAACCTGATCTTATTACTGACATTTTTAACACTAGTGCAGCACCTGTTCAAGAACAGTGTCACGCATGTCACCCCAGGCAATCATAAACTCTGTGTTTTGAAAACAGCACAGCTATGAGTGTGCACTAACTCTATATGTGTTTGAGTGTATAACTCATTGTAGGTTGCAGCTTTTTTGGGAACTACTCATCCAAACATGACTGAAATCATTATCATTTTTGGTCATCTGAGTGATGCAATTTTCTAAACATTAGAACTTTTTGGCACGCTCTCATTAATATTTCACACCCCTTCAAAGTCTGTTTGAGTGTTAAGGTGCAAGAAGCTTGGAAAACTTGGACTCGTGTCAGTGAATGTCCTCTGAGAGATAGCCAAACATCCAAACATACATGCCTGTGTGTATGTTTGTCCTTCCAATTTACGACTTACTTACCAGTCGGTCTATGTTCCAACCCTCACATATGGTCATGAGATCTGAGTATGACCAAAGGAGTAAGGTCATAAACAGTGTTGTGTGTGACACGCTCCAAAGTAACATGTTACTGTAATCAGTTTTCAGTAATGCAGTAATGTAAATTAAAATTAAAATTCAGTAATCACATTACAGTTAAAATTATGCTGTTACTTGCCTTACAAAGGTTCTTCAGTTTTCTGAATGATGGGCGGATAGAGTGAAAAAAATATCACACATGCCTTTTTCTTCGTGATTTTGGTTTGTGGAGCGGTTTACGACTTAAGGACTGGAAATATGGAGATAACTTTTATTTTTATTGCACAAAAGGACAAGAGTGCAATAGTAAAGTGCAAACCACGTCAAGGACAGATACACCTGCACTATACTTATAACACAGCACTGGCTTTTTGCAAGCATCTGCACAGACAGCACGCTAACACAAAGCTAGCCAAGAACCCAGAGTGATGTTAAAGCTGAGTGTATGCAGACCTCAGCCCAGCAGCCAGAGCCTGAACTTCAACAGGTAACAAAAGCAGTGATGAGCAGTCAGGCTGCAGCCTCCATTTCTACTTGTACATGTTTCTACAGTAGAATCACCGTAGCGATCCCTTTAAGTCTCTTTGGGCTGGTTTTCAGCTTTGCTTGTTGTTGGTTTTGTGTTCATACGTAAACACTAAAAGAAAGGTTCTATGTGTGTCCTCATTAGAGTACGGGTTTGTGTCAGTGTGCTGGACTGTAGCATAAAGTTTATATTGTTAACTAGTAATTATGTGACAGTGCATTTCAAGTCATGTTGTGGAGTAACGCCAAAATAATGTAACAAGGAGTGTAACAATTTACTTTCTCAGATGAGTCATTAAGTAACGTAATGCATTACTTTTAAGAAAAGTAACGAGTAATGTGTAATTAATTACTTTTTGTGAGTAAGGACCCCAACACGAATACAAGTGGCCAAAATAAGTTTCCTGCGTAGGATGGCAGGCCTCAACTTTAGAGATAGGCTGAGGAGCTCAAACATCCAGAGAGAACTCAGAGTAGAGCTGCTACTCCTTTGGTGTTAAAAGGAGCCCAGTGACATACTTCAGGTATCTGATCAGCATGCCTCCAGGGCACCTCCATTTGGAGGTTTTTTGGGCACTTTGGAGAAAGTAAAGTAGATCTGGAACCCACTGGAGAGATTATATATTGTTGGGACCTCCCAAGAGTAACTGCAAACCCTTGCTGGAGAGAAGGACACCTGGAATACCCTGCTTAGCCTGCTGCTACCACAGTCTGACTTCAGATGAGCAGAAGATAATGGATAATGAATGCTTTAAATGCCTGGCCCAGTACATTAAAGATAACACCCCAGTCAGGCTGAACCTTCATCAAAGCAGCACATCTCCACTTCCCACCACTTTGCCTTCAAAATCAAGGCACTGATATCTGAATGTTGTTTGTTGATTTCAACTCAGCATTCAGAACAATGTCCCCCATGAAAACCATTTGCAATTTTAACACTCTGGCCTTTAGTACCACAATCCTTTAGATATTGGACTTCCTCACAAAGAGACACCAGACAGGATTGTCACACCGCAAACTCCCAGGGATGTGAGCTCAGCCTCATCCTGTTCACGGTATACACCCATGATTGCATTCACAGACACGGAGAGAACTCTATCGTGAAGTTTGCAGACAGCACAACCATTATCGGTCAGATTATAAACAATGATGAGAGGATGAGAGGATTTATATCTGGAGAAAATCAATAATCTTACAGCGTGGGGCACAGAGAATAACCTACTGCTCAACATCAACAAAACTAGAGGAAAGCAGGCAAAGACACGCTCACTGGAGCTGAGGTGGAGCAGATGGTTCTTCATCACACATCTCAACACCTTGCGTACTGTTGATGCCATTTAACTCTTACAATGCTTCTCCTGCATACATAAACATTTGTGCTCCTATCTGACAATACCCAGCATTTTTCTGTGTATGTCAACTAGACACAAACCACAACATCATCAGCCAATGAGACCAGGCAACCTTTGGTTGTGGGACCAACACAGAATCTGTTTAAGTGTGGACGGTTATATATATTTGCATCTTTTTATTTTGACCTTTGCTGCCTATGATGAGCATTTGCACACAAATGGGGGAGATGTCTAAGCCTGTTTTCATCTTCTATCGTCAAACATATTCAGTTATTCAGTCTTCTTGTCAGGTTATCTTTTTGATTTTTTTTTTGTCTGCATGAGATGGGACTGTGCTTTCAAAAGCCTCAGGGATGAGAATTTGTCTGCCAGCAAGAGAGTGTCGCAAACAGAACTCTGGATGTAACACCACAGCTGGATCTATGAATGAAAAAGTACCTGTGGCAGAAACAGGGAAAGAACAGGAGGGCAATACTGGGAGACAGAGAAGGCAATGTGGATGTCAGAGACAGAAAGCAGAACAGCTGGACAAAGAGAGGAAGATAAAGAGGGAAGCACCGGTGACTGGACATAGGAAGGTGAGATTGTTCCTGCTTCTCTCTGATGTCCACATTCACTCCCTGCTGCTACTGGCTCCCCCTCTTCCCACCAGCTAAAACACATCACACTTTGATGAAATAAACACACACACACACAGAAGGGGGTGAGTTAGCCGTTGCTACTGCAGCTCCCCTGGCGAAAAAACTGATAAAACTGATTTTGAGTTTGTGTGTGTGCACACGCATGTGTGTGGATGTGTTTACAGTGCAGTCAGGTGGCTGGCAGTAAGCGTATGGTGTGCTGCAGAAGCACAGCACAGCCTAGTGGCAGAAAGAAAAAGATGAGGTGAAGTTTGTTACTCTTCTTCCTCAGTGTAACAGTTAGTGAGTGTTTTTGCTATTTTATGTTATGACTAAAACTTTTAAGACACTTAAAAAAGCACTTAACTTCCTATCCCAACTTATCCTGTTAAGAGTCCCAGCATGCACGGGGCAGGAGGCAGAGTACAATATAGCTGGGCAATATGAGAAAAGGGACACTAAAAAATTCATAGTGAACTTAATCGCCACCACTGGGCAACAATTCAGTTCAGTTTATTGGGTTGTGTTAAATTCTTGCAGGCTGCAGTTAAACAAAAAGAATCAACAGCACGTTGAGCCTGATGCATGAATATTTTTTATGTTCTTATCAGGGGCATTTTCAGGATTTTTTAAAAAACTGTGTGGCACAGGAGGGCCAAAACCAATCAGTGCAGGGGGCTCATGGGAAATCAGAAATGTCTATCAGGAAAAAAAAAACCCAAATCAAACAAGCTGAAAGCTGGTAGAAAAATCAGTTTGTCATAATTATTTTGATGGTGGACACACCTCCTGCCTCCGTAAACATTCAATCAGAGACATGGCTGCCTCATGATAATGTGGCGGCCGCACTGAAGCACTCATCTAAAAGCTGAAGGAGCTAACAAATGTCTCCCACTTCCTTTGCCCTAAGTTCAATAAAGGAGTAAGGGAATGGTGACTAGTGGTGAGCGGGAGTCCACTTTTTAAAACAAAAAACTTTTGATTTGCATCTATAATTAGCACAAGACTTTCAATATTCACAAATTAGGAGGACAACGCTTTTTTTAAACAAAATTTAAAGGAGTGGTTTTGGGCATAAATAGCAACAGACAACATACCAATTAAGTTCAAACCAACTTTAATATTTATGTCTTTTTAATTTTGCTGATATCAAGTATGCAAAAATTATGTATTGAAAAAAAAAAGCATTTAATCCACTTCTTAAATAGAGCACCAAGTATTTCAGCTTCTATAACATAAATGTTCTCTCCTAATAAGGCACACTGTTAAAATATTTAAATAAATAAAGATCTAAAATGTTTTAAACAATGTTTAATACATATTATGCCCTATGAAGGCTGCCATTATGTTGCATGCACAATGCACTCTATGTCAATGCTGTAAACTGTTGACACTACAGAGCTATCATTATAAAAGATATTTGGTTTGGAGTAAATGAAGCATAAAAAAATGCCACACTGAACTTTCTTTGGTTTTAATTTCCAGTCGATAGGAAACAAAGGAAGTTGTATTAGTCTTCATAGCTTTCCGATAAGAATAGAGTGGGAAAATGGTTCTGGATGTAGAAAACTTACAAAATATTCACAGCTGTCTTCTTGGCACTTCTCTCCTCACGCATTTGATGCATTTAGTTGACTAAAAGAGCTTATACTTGTTGCTGGTTATAGGCAGCATCTAAAACCAAATGCTGTACCTACAGTCTACTCACACAAACAGATTAACATCCTCAGATAGCGAGTAAAAATTGCTGTAAGCAACCTTAAAGATGGGAAACATTAGATGTTCTCCTGTTAGGCAGGATTTAAACTGCTGATGTTGATGTTAATAATAATCTATACATGTTTCAATGTATCGAGGAGTTCTTTTAACAAATTAGCAAAGTGTTATTAGCCTAATTAAAAAAGTTAACTCTGTTCATCCATCCATTCATTTCTGACCCCTCATCCTGTTGTCTTCTCAAATATAACAGGTACAGCAAAAATATGAACCATATACGTTCCAACTTTGAAAAGATTCTGTCTGCCTTGGAGTTAAAAATATCTTCAGTATCACACTATAGCTTTGTCGCACCGTCTGACAGCCGGCATCATCTTATCGTTTGAAACTGTCTGCACAGTTTTCTGCATTGGGGCTGGAATTTAAATAAAAATACAGCCAAAATTGGAACACCCCTAATTTGGCTGCATATATTCTTCTCTCCATTTTTACATCTCTCCCAGGCCCTGCTGCCAGTAAAGCACTGCATAGCATGATGCTCACACCTCCTCGCTTCACAGCAGGACACTGTTACACAAGTGGTGAGCACTGCTCGCTCCCTAAAACAGTGTTCTGCTTCTAAGATGAGAAGTTCAACTTTTGTTTCTACTGATCATAAAAAAGGCTTCTAGCTTTCCTGCAGCTGCTCTGCTGAAAACTGCTGATGGCACAATGCACTCTTACAATGTGTGTGTGTGTGTGTGTGTGTGTGTGTGTGTGTGTGTGTGCGCGCCCACCTGTCTGATTGGCTCGGGTACCCGGTAGCGGCAGCATGCATGTGTGAGGCGGACAGCTGTGTCCAGACTGATCTTGTGGCCCACAGACACGTACACTGGCTTCGAGCTCTTGTCAGAGCTTCGCAATGCCTGAATTCAAAGACAGAAGTCTGCTGTAACTTTTCAACATTCATCTCTCTCCAGCTGTGATCATCATAAAAAATTTGTTATGCTTGACTTTCAGCAGGGAGGGTTTTCTTTGAAGTGAGCAGCAACAAGACAACACCTTTGTTAGAGGTATTTGTTTCTATTTTTTGTGCATCTGTCCTTTGCCGCACCTTTCCGAGCACTTTGCCTGAGGCGCCGATGAGTGGGAAGCTGTCTCCTCCTCTTTGCAGAGCAGCTATCTGTGGAGGCAAAGAAACAAAAATCAAAGTCAAAACAGATGTACAGCTTGCCAAAACAAATAGCAGCAAACTGAAACAAACTATTAACCTCCTGCAAAGGCTTTGCACTCTCTTCACTTTGCCTTTACCCTCTGTGTGACCCCACTTTTTTGTCCAACTAGAGCTTCAAAATGCTAAAACAAGAGCAAATCTCTATTCTATTGAAAGGATGGTGGGTTGATGGTGGGTTATAGTTTTGAAAAAAAAATCCAGACAGTTTTATTCCCTGAATATATAAAGTCCTAATATATAAAATATAGAAATTCTTGCTGCACCCAGAAAAAATATATTGCACAAAAAATAATTGTTTTAAATGTTACTCTGACACAATAGGCTACAATAATAAAACTCTTTTCTTTCAGCAGCCTTTTCCATACAGCCAAACAATATAATAACCTTTAATTTTACAGATTAGAACAATTAAAAAACTGTGGCAGATTTTTTTAAAGCTTTTTCCAAAAATAAATAAAACATTTTAAAAAGTTTCACAAGTAAATAAACAATTAAAATTCTTAATTAATTAATTTAAAAATAAAATAAAATAAGACAAAAAGTTTCTTCGTCTTTTTATCTTTGGAAAATACAAAAGTCAAAAATTCAAAAGTTCTAAATGTTTTTCTCTAAAATTCTGTAAAAACAAAATTTCAAACGAATTCATGACATTTTTGAAAAAATACTCTTTATTTTCAATGAACAGCCAAATATCTAAAGTAGTCTGCAAATGAGTTCGAGTAAACTAGAGGCCTAGGACCATATTTAAAGCTGTGTTTCAGTTTTGTGAAAGGATCTGATGATGGGAAAATATAATTATTCCAAAATCCCTCTGTATGAGATTCAGAGAGAGAGAGATTTTGACTCAGTTAGTGACCCATACGTCAGTCACCACCAATTGCTAGGAAACAGTCTTCTGTCAGAAATCACTTGGATATGCCATCTGTGCAAGCTGTTAATACAACCTGAAGCAGGACTGTGCAACAGATCAAATTTAAATTTCAACTACAATGTTGGCTTCCAACAATTATAAAAAGAGATAATCAAGATGAAATGATTATTGTGCCACATTCTGCTCTTTTCTTTCTTTCATTGTTCCAACTTTCATTTCCTTCTGTTGCTCCCTAAAGGCCCAAATTCACTTCCCCATCATGACACCTTTCACCCGTCTCTCCTAACCCAGCTGTTTCCACTTAGCCCTGAGTGTGTGTGTATGTAGGTGTGTCTTTTTTCCTTGTCGTGCTGTACTATATTGCCAGTCTAAGTTAGCGCTCTCCAGTGTCCTTCCCTGCCGTGTTCCTGTGTTTTTGTGGATTTCGGTTATCTTCCCTTGGATTGTGCTTGTTGTTTGGATTTGGACTTCAGCAAATAAAGCTCGCTTTTAGTTTTTTGACCTCTGCCGTCCTGCGGCCTGCATCTGGGTCCCAACCTTTTCAAATTATAACACCACCAGACTGTGCAATATGTAGTTTACTTCACAATTCTCTTCAAGGAAATCGACTGTTAAAAAGACGTTTTTTTTTTTGTTTTTTTTTAAGTTTGGTGAATCTATTATTCAGTCGCTGAGTAATGGTGTTAAATAATCATGATCTCAATATTGGATAAAATATTTGTGATGAGAATATTTGCCCTAACCTTATTTGAGGCCTTGAAAATAGACAGCTATAATATTTGCCCTAAGTATGTTTGGACTTTGTCGGTCTTCCAACTATTTCATTTTTGGAAACTTGGGTCACATCAGACAGCAAACATTTGATGTGATACCCAAAAAGCTGAATCTGTTCATCTGGACGTAGCGTTTTTTTTAGTGGGAGAAACATTTCGTCACCTCTGGTGACTTCTTCAGTCTCAGCTGACTGCAGGCTTCCCCAACCTTATAAACAGTACATTTGCATAATGACTGAAACCAGCACCACTGACTAACAATGGGCCATGAGGTCAGTTTCATAATCATTAATATGCAAATTGTCATGACCATTGATCAATGGCCATGAGTACCATTCACAGAGATTGGGGAATGGCTGCAATCACAGCATTGTAAGATGGTGACAGATGTACCCTTAGGCCCCCTCCTCGGTTCAGAGATGGTCTTTCCCTTTTCACCTAAATGGCCTCCTTGACTCCCCGTTCAAACCAGCGTTCCTCCCTGTCCAGGATGTGTACGTCCTCATCACTGAAAGAGTGGCCACTGGCC
>VUQS01034148.1:6508-18749 GCA_015108495.1 Heterochromis multidens
ATGGATATCCATCTCCCACAAAAAGCAATTGTCTTTTTAGCAGTTAGCTGTGCGATTTTTCGTTTTGTTGGTCAGCTCAGACTGTATTGAGGATGCGATATATAAGGACTTTTTTTTTTTTTTTTGGTTTATTTTTTTAAAATTTTTTTTTAATTTTTTTTTTTTTAATTTTTTTTTTTTTTTTTTTAATGCTATGAAACATATAACCACATCCACTTTAGGCACTGCTGGTGTGGCGAATTGTTCAGCCAGAGTTAAACAAAGAAACAGTGGTCATACTTTTATGAATTTCAACTTGCAATGTTAAAACATCTTTAACATTCGCCTTTTCTTTACAACGTCAGCTTTGGAGAGGAAGATGTCAGTGCGGCAGAGCAGAGATGAGCTTATCAAGAGAGGAGTGCTGAAGGAGATCTTTGAAAAAGGTGAGCTGATTTTACACAGTTGCAGTCTGATTTAATAGAGCTGGAAATTGTTTCAGATTTAAGTAGAAATTATAAGAGGGATGGCGGTGGCGTGCCAAACTGAAAGGTCCTCAGTTATTCATCTCCTTATTAATCAGTAGTCTCTGATGTGCACTCTTCAAGATTCGGCACGGGGCTTCAAGAGATATAATCTTTCATTACAGAAAATTTGTAGCTTTTTTAAAAACCGTTTGATCTTGATTTGATGTGCTTTAGACAACCTAAAGATATATTTTATTATATTTGAAACAGACAGCAGGGGGCTTCATGCCTCAGGACATCAAAAATAAAGTTGGAGAAGCTCGGCTGACTCTTGCCAAGATGTGAGGAGAGCAGATAAGAAAAAAATCATAGCCTGTACTGTATATAAATGATAGACGTAGCTGCTGGGTCTTAAAAGTGAAGCCAATGCATTAAACCTTTTTTCTTTCTAATGACCAGCAGGGGGTAACTCCTCTGTTTCCAAAAAGAAGAAATTGTACATAGATTGTGGGAAAACAATGCTACTGCTCACTTGATCTGTGAGCTTAGTAAACAGTTTTTTGATGAGTTTAGGGTCTTAATTGCTAGTTTCACATGCTGTTGAATACAACATGATATTCATTACATAAGGGTGATAAAACAGCATATGCTTTTGGGTGCGTGCTTACATAATAAGCCTCTGTCAGATTTACCACTTGCTTGACACGCCCGGTTTCAAAATATCAAGATGGCAATCATGAAAAGGCTTAATTAGGACAGGACTTGAGTAACCAATTGGTGATGTCACAGTGGCTATGTCCATCTTTTATATGCAGATTATAATTATTATTTGAGAAACTGAGCTTTTTGGACAATATTTAAATGTAGAAACACTGTATGATGTCACAGTGAAGGAATACGCATTGAATAAACTCAGTAGCGCCCCATATTTTTGCCCATTAATTGTGGCACTCCTTGGAATGCATATTACTGCTGGCAGATGCAATCAATTTAATGCACAAGCACCTTTAAAGTTTACAGAGAATTATCAAAAAATGGAAAAAAGAAGAAAGACAGGTTTAAGCTGATAAGCAGTGGTGACACAAACAACCACTCATTACAGCTAACGTATGCAGAAAAGCAACTCCAAACACACAACATGCACAGTTAGATGGTTCAACGTCTGTCATCTCAATGATTAAATTTAAAGATACTATACTTATCATAAATCCTTCCTCAAGTACCTGCATCAAAATGAAGGCCTTGATATGATCCCTGAATAAACAGCTTGATAAAGTACAACAAATTATGACTTTATTATCTTGAGTTAAAGATAAAAAAAAATAATAATTAAATCCCCTTGAGGACTTTTTGAATGTTAAAAGTTAAACATTGTTGTGGTTTTCTATTTAAAAGACTGCACAGCCGAGATGGAATTTGGGAATAGGGGAGGCACACAGTATAAATGCATTGGCTGTCAGAAAATATGTGAGCAGCACTATGACTTGCACTGTCAACTTTAAAGTGTGATCATGCAAAAAACCATCAACTGGCTCTGAACTATAAAAGAATTAAAATTCAAAAGTTCTGTCAAACTGCTCATCTGCCACCGTTTCACGGTCTGGTGTGTGCTGATAAAAAGCTCTCGGGTTTGTAAACAGTCCAAGCTCCCAGTGTCTCAAAAACACCCCAAGTTCATTTTAAACTTAGTTTGAGCAGTCTTTTTGGAAACTGCCTTTCTTGTGTAGTCAAATGTATTTTTGACGTTTTACAGATTGATTGTTTCTTCCTTCTGTTTTAGCAACCGTTGAATTCCGATCCTCAATGGACGGCAGCGTCTACACTCAGGAGCCCTCTATTAAGTCGTCTATGGTCTTGCCCACCAAGAAGTCCGTTGGCTATCCAGGTGACCATCAGGACAACCCTGCCAAGCCACCGCTTTACCATAAACAGCCTCCTGCTCTCCCTCCAAAGCCTTTCTCTAGGATCCCAAACCATAGCACAGGTCAGTTGTCCTAGATTATGGTCAGTTCTATGCTTATGTGGCTTTAATCACCCCAGGCGATGATTTTTTTTTTTTTTCTTGAACTTCCTCTTTAATCCATAAAAATAAATACAAACTAGTATATAGTTGATTCAGTATTTTTTTCATTAAAATGCATATTGCTGGGTTTTGCTTCATTACCTTAAACTGCCAAAATACCATGAATTTCTAAAGTAAATACCTGGTACTCATGTTGATAGATAACTGCTTTGGCTTTAAACTGTACCTGCACTGCCACACATTCTCATAGGCTTATACTAGTCTCATTAAATCCCCCTCTGGTTGGGTCAGCTGGGCTTTATCTGTCATTGTCAATCTGTCAGGAGAGGGAAGTGGCATTACTCTGGTGTAATTCCCCCACTCTGGGCTGATGTCTGAGCCATTTCCACTCCTCTGTGTGCTTTGTTTTTCCGTCTGCACCACAAACTGCAGTAGCTATGCCATGCATGACATGCGTAGTATAAAAGTTCAATAAATCTTCCTTATATCCTTTTGTTATTCTCTAGATTCTTGCCAGCCAATGAAGTTGCCCTGCATGCCTGGGGGAAAGCACTCTCCACCTCTGCCTCCCAAGAAAGTGATGATTTGTGTGCCTCCAGGGGGGCTGGATTCCTCCTCATCCTCCCCTTCTCCATCCCCCAACCCCCTCAGCACTCTCCCACAAAAGTCTGCCCCTCCCCAAGGCATGCCTCCCCTCCATGGTACCTTGCTGCCCTCCCAGCTTGCCGGTCTATCTGGTCTTCATCAGAGCCACGGTCACCCGCTCCAGCTTCAGTACGGCAGCTTACACGCCCCCAGCCGGATCATCGAGGAGCTCAATAAAACCCTGGCACTCTCTATGCAGAGGTTTGAAAGGTTAGTAGCTCTCAGCTCTGGTCATTAAATCTGATTGTGGGAAGGCAGGGAAGGATTAAGCCTCTGTCTGTAAATCACATATAATATCTTGAGTGAACTTTAACAATGCTGTGTGTGTATGTTTAAAAATGACATAGATAGATTTTATGTAACAGAACTGCACTCATCAGTCACAACGTGGGGAGGGCTACAATAGGCAGCAAGAGAACATTAAATTACAGAGAAAATAGAAAAAATGGTGTGTAATACCAAGTGTAATAACCTGAGCGAATTTGACAAGGGCCAAATTGAAGAGGTAAATTGTGATGCTGACCAAGACCTATCAGGGTGAACATGCTGAATATACTACCAAAACTGACTGGGGAGCAATGGGGAAAGTCTGCCTGGTCTGATGAGTCACATTTTCTTTTACACCATGTTGACAGCTGGGTGTGTGAGTATTGTTTACCTGGGGAAGACATGGCTGCAGGATGCACTATGGGAAGAAGTCGAGTTGACACTTGGGGAAATGTTATGCCAGAAAACCTTAGCCCCTCACATATACATATTATGTGTCATGGTAAAAAGAGAGTGCACCCAAATCTAAGGGTTTATAAAATAGAACGTAATAAAAAATAAACCAGCCCTGAGCAGGTCTTAAAATTAGGTAAATACAACCTCAGATGAACAACACACGACACATGTCATTATTTATTTGACAAAAATTAAGCCAAAATGCAGAAGCAGTGTGTGAAAAACAATACACAAGTACAAGTGCACCACTACTGCTTCCATGGAAATTAAGAGGGTAAGTAGCAGCCAGGTGCTGCTAATCAAATGCACTTGATTAATTGATAGTCAGCAAGTGAGAGCACCCCTATAAAAGTAGCAATTATGGGAGTAATGATCTTAAAGAAGTAGTTATTGCTGCATCAGTCTAGGAAGGGTTATAAGGCCTTTTCCGATTTTAAGTCCATCATTGTAGAGAGAGAAAGATTATTCACAAGTATAATAGATTCAAGACAGCTGCCAATGTTTCCAGGAATGGATATCCCATCAAACTCACCCCAAGGTCAGACCATGCAGTGCTCAGAGAAACTACATCTAGACTCTACAGGGTGATGATTTGGGCTTGTTTTACAGGCACAGGATCTGTGCACCTTGCAGTCACTGAGTCAATCATGAACTCCTCTGTTTACAAAAGTATTCTATAGTCAAATGTGAGGCCATCTGTCCAACAGCTAAAGCTTGGCTGGACTTGGTTCAGGCAGGACAATGATCCCAAGCACAGCAGCAAATCCACAACAGAAAGGCTGAAAAAGAAAAGAATCAAGGCGTTGCAATGGCCCAGTCAAAGTCCAGACCTCAATCTGATTGAAATGCGTCTTAAGAGAGCTGCGTCTTAAGAGAGCTGTGCATAAACAAATGCCCAGAAGTCTCAATTAACTGAAGCAATGTTGTAAAGAAGAGTGGGCCAAAATTCCTTCACAACAATATGAGAGACTGATAAAGTCATGCAGAAAATGATTACTTCAAGTTATTGCTGCTAAAGGTGGTTCTATAAGCTACTGAGTCTTTAGTATTTAGTTTTTCACACACTGCTTCTGCATTTTGGCTTAGTTTTTGTTAAATAACTGACAGGATGTAGTATTTCATGTGGTGTTGTTCATCTGAGGTTGTATTTACCTAATTTTAAGATCTGGCAAAGACTCAACTTTTTATTATGTCCTGATATGTAAAACCTTAATCTAAAACCTAAACATTGTTGCTGACCACATCCACCTCTTTACTGAAGCAGTATTTTCTGATGACTTGCTCAGGAATGGTGTGAGTAGCATGACAAAAAGTTGAACATGTTTACATGGCATCTAGATTTCAGTCCAATTATTCATTGGTGGTATGTGTTGAAAGAGTCTGATCCACTTGCAGAACTTAACGTATCTGATGCTAAAGTCTTGGTGTCTGATAGCAGAGGACACTTTCCAAGTGGTCTTGTTGAGTCTGTGCCCCAGAACAGAGCTTCTTTAGCAGCAGAAAGGGGACCTGCACTATTTTAGGCAATTGGATTTATTGTTGTTTCTAATATTAGTGTAGACTTTAATACAGATTTTTCCCTAGGGTTTGCTGGTGACATGTTTCTTCTACAGAGAATTGTTTATTCTTTATCTAATGAGTCTCTGGTCATTATGGCATAATGAATGTCTTGTTACTAAAAGCTGTCGCTAGAACAGGTCTAATCAAAGTAATCACTGAAAAAGGTCATTAGCATAGAGTGTCCTCTTTTAGTATTTGTTTTTGTGGTACTATGTCCGCTACTTTCAGATATGTTCTTGTGTTATTGAGGTCGCATCCTGCCAGTTCTGTAGCACTGGTGTACAGGTCTAAATCGGCATACTGCCTCACAGGGCAGCATGGCCTAATTTTGAAGTAAATGTGTGTATATGTGGGCACAGGCACATGGAGTAGGCGTCCCTCCAGCAGTTGGCCTGACATAACATGACCAGCTGCTCTTTACAAGAGCTGCATTTCTTCGTGTTTGGAGAAAAGGGACATGATAGCGGATTGCACATTATGTAACCTCTTACATTACGATCTCTTTTTCACCAACGCTAGTTGGGCAGGGATAAGGAAGTAATGGCTCTGATGTTGCTCACAATTAGTGTGAAAGCTTGAAATGGTTACATCACAGTGTCCCATCATAACAACCATCAGCTACGTTGTTATTAATGAATCTGTCAAATATGTCACTGCTGCTTGCTAGTGCTAACCGGTGACTGCTCCTGAAAGTGAAGTTTATTCTTTTCAGGCTGTTGTGAATAATGCAAGTTGTATAATCTGTTACTCTTCTCTTCCTCTGTGAAGTTCAGAGAATTGCATGGCATTGCGTAGGGCTTCACAGAATTGCAGTTAGTTTGTATTCAGGCTCTTTGTACTCAAGTTTCTTTCAGCTTGAGTTATACAGTGTATCTCCCCTCGCTTTATACTTGGATTAAAAGCCCACTAAGCTATCATTATTTTCTGCACCAGAAGCCCAAAGCCAATTTATTGTTTTTGAGCCATTTTCATTTTCTGGGTTTTGTGCAGGCTATTGTTTTAATAATACTGTATGAACTAAAAAAAAAATGCTGAAAGATAATGGAAATGAAATATGATCTTCTTCCAATTTAAACTAGATTTCTGGCTCAGGGTTTTCATAAGTTCATCCTTTTAGCAAGGCCAAATAATATGGCCATCCTCCTAATCTGTCACAACCCTGTTTCCAGAAAAGCTGGCATGCTGTGTAAAATGTAAATAAAAGCACAGTGCAATGAGTTTCAAATGATTTAAACCCTGTATTTTGAAATGGTTTGAATTTTAAAAAGATGGGCATGTTTGCCACTATGTTTCATCATCCCTTCTTTTAAAACCCTCTGTAAGTTCTTGGGAACTAACAAGACCATTTGTTGGAGTTTTACAGTCATAGCGGTGTTCTGTTCTTGCTTGTTAGGGATTTCAGCTGCTCAACAGTTTTCAGTGGGTGACAGGTTTAGACTGCAGGCAGGCAGGCTGGTTTAGCACATTGACTTTTTTGCTACTGAGCCGTGGTATTGTAATATGTGCACATTGTGATTTGGTGTTGTCTTGCTAAAATAAGCAAGGTCTTCCCTGAAAAAGATGTCATTTGCTTGGCAGCATATATTTCTTCAAATTCTACACACATACAGATGTGCAAGTTGTCCGTGCCATGTGCACTAATGTACCACCATTATTGTTGTGGAAGTTGGCTTTTGAATTGTTGAATTGAGTTTCACAAGAATTTCTCATTTTAATTGGTCAGACCACAGGGCAGTTTTTCATTTTACCTTAGTCCACATTAAATAAACTTTTTGTTTTTTAGTTTTGAATGCAGTGATGACCTGTACTCACTAACAGTAGTTTTAGAAATGTTGCTGACCCCATGCAGTGATTTACACTGCAGAATTTTATCCTTTTTTTGCAAAAGCCATTCCGTATTAGTTTTTGGCCTTGTACCTTGCGTGCAGAGATTTCTCTGGATTCACTAAATCTTTTAATGATATGTCCTGTATTCTTTGCAAATTTACATTGAGAGTAAAGTGACTTTAACTTGTTGAACTTATTAGCTATAGGTAGTCTTTCACAGAATAGTGATTCTATCCCCATTTTTATTTCTGAAAGTTGTGAGATGCTCCCATATTTTTTAAGCATTACACAACAACCCTATATTTGTGATACACATTGCTGATAAAGAGCATGTATATTTCAGAGAGCAATATAATTTATATCATCTTTGCACAATTTCTAATAGAATATGTTGTTTAAATGTTTTTTATTTTAATTTTTTTAATCCTAGCACTCAGCGGTCCTGTCCATTAATACTCATACTTGGCTCAAAACCATCGTAACTTATCTCCCTTTTGCTCCTCTAGCTCTGCTCTCCACAGCGGTGGTCAGTGTGTCCCCCTGGAAAGAAGAGAAGTGCCATCTGTGATCATCGATTACGAGGATGATAAGGAGAACTTGCCCAATGAGTCTGACTACGAAGATCTGCCCAGCATGTATAAGGATGAAGACGATGATGTGGATGATGACGAAGACGATGATGAAGATGACGACTCAATATTTACAAGTAAGCGGCAGCTGTCATGGTGACACTAAGGAGTAAAATGTTTAAATTGCAGTATTGAAAAAAGCATTATCTTTATACTCAACAGATCCCTTATCTGTCTCTTAAGCTCTAACTGTCTGAATTTGAGGATGTTATTTTGATAGAAAAGGGTTTATCAAGCACGGTTGGTTATTTTTTAACTTTGCACCCAAACTTTTTCATTTAAAAATCCCTCTAATCTTTTTTTTTATCCAACTATAAAGGAAAGAGGCTCTCTATTTCTGCCTGTTCTTCACTTTTCTGGACAATTGTGATCTACTTTACACTTGGCAGGTATAATACCGAGGATCTAGTTTGATTATGTAGCTCACTTTAGGCTTTTCTGTGTTAATTAGCTGTGACACACACATACACACAGGAGCAGGCTTGGCTCAGTGAGTGTCTATTATATAAAATACCAAAAATAACAGTAAATGTTAACCTAAGGATAAATATCTGTTGAGAAAACTAGTACATGCCCATGCCGTGATTTTAGTCCATTGTCCTGCGGTTGCTAGGCAACATGATATCATAATATATTATGCATAATGAAAGTTTTATGGATATAAATTAAATGTTATGCTGCAAAATTGAAATCATGCTATGCTTTTATATGGTGTAGTAGGTGCATAAATGCTACAAATGGGTCATTTTAGCCTGTTGGTAGGTGGTTGCTAGGCAACATGATGACATCATAATATCTTATGTAGATAGTAATCTTCAGGATCCTAAGAGGTACCTGTGTGCCAATTTTGGTTGTGTAGGAGGAGTTTGTGGGAAAACAGACAAAGATTTTATGAATTATAGTAAGATGCTGTGTGTCATTTTGTGCAGTTACTGCAGCTAACTGATGTTGGCAGTGTACATCAGCTGCATATTTTGTTAACACACCCCGTTCTTTCTGTGGCTTGAACAGCTCACTCGAGCTGCAGTGTGACCTCTCCAAACGGGTACATTTTGAATGCGCACTGCACTAGTTGTAAGTCAAAGTCAAAGTTGAAGGTAAGACGTTTGAGTAATAGGGTGCCTAAAGCAGAAGTGTCTTTGTCTCTTTTGTTGTTCAGAGCGCATGTTTGCCGACATAGCGACAAATTTGCTTGGCTGATCAGAATCAACAGCACTGCTGAATTCACCTGAAGACTCAGATTTAAACCAACCTTCCAAGCAGGGCCAAAATTCGGTTCACAGAAGTGTACCTAGAATTAAACTATCAGCCAAAACTTTGATGCATTTTCTCTTGACAAAACAGCTGAACTGTGAAGAATTGTTTGTGTTTTTGACATGTTAGAGTCTTTTAAAGATTGTGATCAGTTACGTGTGATAGAAGTTATCCTTAAAGGTACAGGAAATTTAATTAAGATTATTTTTCAAATAATTGTTTATGTAAATGTGATGCAAGCAACTGATGTTACATAAAATAGCATGACAGTTAGAACAGTTAGAACTCATCATATTTTATGGCATAGCCAAGGTAGAGCACACTTTGACAACAGCATAAAAGGAACATGATGTGGGAGAGCTATTGTTTCAAATCCAAGGTATAAAATATTTAAAATGTTTGGGAGATACAGAAAAGAAACAAACAAATAGTAAAGATCATTCAAGTATATTAAAGCCCAAATTTGCTTAACTATTCTTCCATAGTTATTCTAATGTTTTGGATTTCAAATTTAGGTACCCTGGCTCAGAAGGTGCTAAGAAAAGACTCTTTGGCCATCAAGCTGAGTAACCGTCCATCTAAGAGGGAACTGGAGGAGAAAAACATCCTGCCTATGCAGACAGATGAGGAGAGACTGGAATCTAGGCAGCAGATAGGCACCAAACTCACAAGGTGAGAAGCATACACACATGCTTTTCTTTTTAGCCTGAATACAATTACAATACATCCACAATTTCTGAGACAAATATTTTCAGCAGGCCTGGCTGATGTTGCTGTAGCCAACTCGATAACAGCTGTTAGGCAACAGCACTGGCTTTTCTCAGCAATAGCAAGCATTTGTTTTACTTTGGGCTGACAATTCCTAATATCCTGGCTAACAGTATTGTGACTCAGTCCAAAGCCCATGTGAGTCTCATTTTTATTCAGTCTTTTATATCATTTCAGTTTTTCCTTCCCAACATCTGATAAGGATAAATGCTTTATTTCGTTAAAACGAGTCTCTGAAAATGGAGCTGACCTAATTTCAGTGATGCATCAAACTCCCCCCCTCCCCTTTTTTCCTGCTCTTGTCTTCTCTCTCGAGTGCTGTCTCTCTCACTCGCTCTGTGCCTCTGTTTCTCTCTCCATCCCTGTCTCGCTCTCTCTGTCTCTCTCTCTCTCTCTCTCTCTTTCTTCCTCTCCTGCCTGACTCCCTCCCTCGCTCACTGAATCACCACAGTGATGCATGTGCCAAACTATCTCCACCCGACTCCTCCACACAGCAGCACCACGCAAGCCGCTTCATACCAGCAGTTTACACACACTACACTGATGCACTATGTGCAGATCGTAGGAATTTGTATACATATGTTGAGGTCATGAATGTGAATTCTAGTAACTGAGCAGATCAAACAACATAATGTTTTTCTCCAACGGATGACGGGTCTCATTCGATTTCACTGGGCTCTGTGAACATGACTTGCTCGGCTAAATGAAGGGGATGTAATGATGTGGTAAGGGGCAAAGAGAACGCCAGTTACTTGGGTAAAAATGAAAGCCTGTATATTACAATACTGCATGAGATGCGGGACTGATGGAGAATTATCTAGAGAGACTATTCCCCACTGTGATGGCAGCACAGTACATGTTCTCAGATGTCCTGTTTGCTTAGTTGCCATGTTCCCATACAGCTCTGTAACAGCGTATTTTGTACAGTGTCATCTAACAAACACTTTCCTGCTTCACTGTTTATTACCAGCAGCATTGTGTCCTTTAAAATAATTGCTTGTGCCAGGCCAGTTAGAATTGATTATGATAATGCTGATCTAGGACACGCTGACCTCAGCTTAGTTCTGCTGATCTGATTCGCTGGGAAAACATGGAAAGTGAAGGAAAGTGCTTCAGCTTTTACCCTTGAGAAAGTTAATAAACACTCTGTTTTAGCATCTTTTTTGGGGGGGGCTGGATTTAATGACCGTATTCATATTTCCATGTAACACATTTTATATTTCCTGTATATTTCCTTTCCCCAGGCTGATACCATTCTTATAGTAGTCAAATTATTATTTATCTATGGGTATATTGACTTTCTGGATGTAATTGCAGTGATGTTTTTGCCTTCAAAACGAAAATGAATTGTAATTCAGTGAAAAAAAGGTATTCATCCTTAACTTATTAATATTACAGTTACAGTAATATTACATGTTTCTTGGAACAAACACATTAAACATGTACGGAACCAGTCAAAAGTTTGGACATACTGGGTCATAGTGGAGCATTTCTTTATTTTTCATTATTTTCCACTTTTAAAATAGCTGTAAAAAAAACCACAGTAACAAAATAACATCAACTGCGTTCTTCAGTGACCTGCGAGTTGAACTGTCTTCGTAACACTGAACCAGAAAATTGTGCCTTCCACCAAATATGTGTATTTTGGTCCTAGCGGGCACTTTTAATCCTTTGTTTTTTGGGGGGATTGTCTGAGATTGACAACTTTTGCTATTCTAGCTGTGTATCAAAAGATATTCAGCTTTAAAGAAGAAAGGGCTTAAAGCAAAGAGACTCAGGTTTAATTTGAGGGGTTAAACAAAAATATAACATTAGCTGTTGAGGAAATGCAGCCAGTTAAATACATAGTCCCCCATATTCAGGGCTCAAATGTATGGGGACAAGTCACTCAAAATCTATTTCATTGACAGGTATGGGCTATCGCTTCATTATTTCTTCATGAGTTCTTCTTCTTCTTCTTCTGGCTGCTCCCTTTAGGGGTTGCCACAGCGGATCATCTTCCTTCATTTCACTCTATCTCTAACATCCTCCTTTGTCACACCAACCCTCTGCATGTCCTCCTTCACTAGATCTAACACCTCCACTGTGGTCTTTCTCTTTTCCTCCTGCCTGGCAGCTCTATATTCAACATCCTTTGTCCAATATATCTAGTATCCCTCCTCTGCACATGTCCAAAACATCTCAGCCTTGCCTCTCTGACTTTCTCTCCAAACCACTCCATCTGAGCTGTCCCTCTGATGTACACATTTCTCAACTTGTTCATTCTGGTCATTCCCAATGAAAATCTTAACATCTTCAGCTCTGTCTCCTGTCTTTTTCTCAGTGCAACTGTCTCCAAACCATACACCATAGCAGGTCTCACTACC
>VUQS01034149.1:0-10946 GCA_015108495.1 Heterochromis multidens
TTAGTCAGGGAGGTGACCAAGAACCAGATGGTCACTCTGACAGAGCTCCAGTGTTGCTCTGTGGAGAAAGGAGAACCTTCCAGAAGGACAACTGTTTCTGCAGCACTCCACCAACCAGGCCTGTATGGTAGAGTGGCCAGATGGAAGCCACTCCTCAGTAAAAGGCACGTGACAGCTCACCTGGAGTTTGCCAAAAGGCACCTGAAGGACTCTCAGACCATGAAAAACAAAATTCTCTGGTCTGAAGAAACAAAGATTGAACTCTTTGGCCTGAATGCCAAACGTCATGTCTGGAGGAAACCAGACACCGCTCATCACCTGGCCAATACCATCCCTACAGTAAAGCATGGTGGTGGCAGCATCATGCTGTGGGGATATTTTTCAGCAGCAGAAACTGGGAGACTAGTCAGGGTTGAGTGAAAGATGAATGCAGCAATGTACAGAGACATCCTTGATGATAACCTGCTCCAAAGCGCTCTGGACCTCGGACTGGGGCAAAGCTTCATCTTCCAACAGGACAACAACCCTAAGCACACAGCCAAGATAACAAAGGAGTGACTTCAGGACCACTCTGTGAATGTCCCTGAGTTGCCCAGCCAGAGCCCAGACTTTAGCCCGATTGAACATCTCTGGAGAGATCTGAAAATGCCTGTGCACTGACGTTCCAGATCCAACCTGATAGAACTTGAGAGGTTCTGCATGGAAGAATGGGAGAAACTGCCCAAAAATAGGTGTGCCAAGTTTCTAGCATCATACTCAAAAAGACTTGAGGCTGTAATTGCTGCCAAGGTGCTTCAACAAAGTACTGAGCAAAGGCTGTGAATAATTATGTACATGTTATATTTTTGTTTTATTTTTAATAAATTTGCAAGAATTTCAAGCAACCTTTTTTCACTTTGTCATTATGGGGTATTGTGTGTAGAATTTTGAGGTGAAAAATTAATTTGATCCATTTTGGAATAAGGCTGTAAGATGACAAAATGTGGAACAAGTGAAGCACTGTGAAGCCTTTCTGGATGCACTGTATCTCCTGTTGTTGTAGCAGCAAATGAGTCAGGACACGAGAACTGCCAATGCCTTATCTTCAAGCTCAGGTCTATGAAGGTAAGGGCTCTTTAGCTCATTCTAAATGAGACCAAAGCTCAATTTATAGTCCTGTATTGAATCCTGCAGTGGGCAATGTTTTCCTTTATATTTGTGTGCTGGTGTTTCTGCATTGACTGTCACTAGTAAAACTGAGCTTATCATGTAACAAATATTGGACAATAGTTACTTTTACTGAAATGTAAGAGAGTGAGAGTGAGAAGACTTGAGAACTGGCTAAATCTATACACAGACTGCCAGAGCTTTGAAAATGAGAAACAGTTTGTCTACACTGTCTATATTTTACAAGACAATAATATGTCAACATTGGAGAAATACATGCTGTTACATTAGTATTGTAAGCAAGCTAGACATAATTTAAAACCTTTTACATTTTGTTTCCTTGAACCATTACACTTGTGCTGTGGTCTGGGTCAGTGCACATCAGGCTAAGGTACAGGCTACTTCATAGCTTACGGCATAGGATGTATGGCTACTATGAATCAAGCTTAGCTCCAAAGCACACCTGGCCAAATGTTCTGGCACATTATAGCCATATGGAATGGAAAAGGCGGGTTAATGTTATAGTTTTGGAAAATCGGATTTATGTGTCTGATTTGATGCGTTACAATAATTGGTTAAATCTATGTATAATTGTACATATTTCTTTTTTTTTTTTTCAAAATTACAGTACGAGAGAGGAGAACATAAATAGAGCCACAGTCACATGAGACACAATAATAGCTACTGCAGAGGTGTAGTAGAGGAAGTGTTGAGGGCTAACTCCCCAGTGTTTCAAGAGCCATTATTCCATATATTATGTATGCGTTAGTGAGTGTGCTGGTGCTTTTGGGATATCGCTCCTGGATATGTGTATACGAGTCTGAGAGAGAACAGTATACCCACTAGAATTAACAGGACAACAAAACTGACTGGGTGAAAGACTTTTGAAAGATGATGTGATCGCAGGTGCAGCTCCTTGCATCATGAACATATCTTCTAATCTCTACAAACAGATACCTACAAAATGGAGGCCTGTGTGAACTACCAGGCCCTGTACCATTCAGTAAGCCAAATCAATAACTGTTATGCCATTATCTGTAAGAAAGGCTCAAAACAATAGCAGTTGGAATAAAGACATGCAGATGATGGCATCAGTAACAGTAGGTCTAAAAAATGAGACAATGCCGAATTTTTCTCTCAATTACCCAGTCCCTTGATTAAACCCTTACTATATTTGAAACCCAGCCTACAGCTCTGTTTAGTGTAGTGCCCAGAAGGCTAAACAGCTTTTTCAAGAAAACGCTGTCCAAAGGAAATGAGGGAGTAACTGAGTAACTTGTCACAAGTAACCGAAGACCAAAAAAAAAAAAAGAAAAACTTAAAGTGAATCAGGGGGATGAAAAGTTGTAAAATGTAGAATTTGTTGGCTGGCTCTCATTTTTTTTACAATCCCTCAAATGCCAGGTTTTACAGTGAGTTTGAAGCAATCAGACGAAAAGATAGATAAGGAAGAAAGAGACGGATTGATGCAGAGTTCTGGAATTATTATTATTTTTTGTCTGTTCAGTGAAGCAGAAGCTTCATTGGCTGTAGACGTCACATGCTTATAACTGGTTGCATTTGGGTTTTTTAGACAGTAATAACAGACAGGAAATGTTGGGAAAGAGAAGAGGGGAAACGACATGCAGCAAATGTCTGGGGTTCTGCTGCTGAGGTCCTTGTCACCCGTCAGGTAACAACTCAGCGTTCAAGTAACCCTGATGACTTTTCCACCTCAGTGAAGTACAAAAACTTCTTAGCAATTTTTTGGGGCAAATTGAAAATTGTGCATAAAAGAGCTGGATGGAAAGTCACTTACTATGACATGGAAACAGGCAGGACAACATTTGTTTTCTGTGTTCTGAATGTGACTCTCCTTTTCCACTGTCACATTTAGTTATCAAATAAATAATAGACCCTGTTAGTATATCCAAACACTTACCATCAAACTCAGCTGGCCCAACACCTACGATGATAATGGAAAGAGGGAGTGATGCTGCCTATTTAGAGAAACGGAAACATGATGCACATTAAGTTCAGCAGACTCATTAGATTTTTAAGGCTTTGGGTGAAAAGCAGAGAATTAAATGTTTGTCCACACTTTTTAAACATTTTATCCTGTTTCAGGCAAGGCTATTAACCTGATGCAATAGCCTACATTTTGTGATTTAAAGCAATGATCTGAGAAGTTTACTTTACACTGCATGATAGGTAATTAGGATGGAGACAATAACAGAGAGCTTGCTTTTAATATTCTACACTGTGCGCTTTGAGAAACCTCTCAGAACTTGACCAGACACCTCTTAAAAATTAATTTAATGGGTTACTGAAACTACTGACCTCTTCAAACAGTAAGTCAATAAAGATTAAAAAACTTTCACTTAAAGGCTCTTACTGCAGAATGCTAATTGTTTTTTTTCCAAACAATGTAAAAACATTATTCTCACCCCACAGACAAAAAGCAAGAGGATGTTGACCTGCAGCAGAGTCACAGGAATCACAGAGGACTGTTATCCATCGATGCGCCTGCGGGTTTATTTTTTAACACATGCATGCAAGTGAGTTGTATGCATGTGGTGTTTGTTTACTTACATTGACCACAGCCTCTTTGGTCTGGACCATGTCAGATATCACTCCATCTGTGATCATCAACAGGACGAAATACTGAGAGCCATCTGTAATCTCTGCTGCACAGCTGGGGAATATGCACACATAGACACACGCATGCACACACACATGGACACATGCATACACACACAGAGAAATACACAGGTTAAAGCTAATAATCTGTCTGTGCAAAGAAAACACAAGAACACCTGTCTGTTCTCTGGCCCAGGAGCTGCATATGAGATTGACTCAAGCTTTGGCAAAAGAACATAACTAAATTTCTTTAGATCTTATATAGAATTATTAATGTTATTCTAGAACAGTTTGAGGTTGTAAACCAGTGGCGTTCTGTCAGGGCAAGCAAGGCAAGCAGTGCTTGCCAAGTCAAATCTAAAAATAGACATCAATTAAAACATACCAAAGTGAAAGCGACCTCTCTCCTTTCATCTCAAACAGCAGTCTGTCATAAAACTTTTCACCTGTTTGCGTCCATCCTTTATATTACTGCCATCTTGTGGCCGCAATTGTTGCTGCAAGCACGCTTGCCTTCCTATCCCATAGGAAACTGTAGCATTTCTCCATTCACAGGTATGACCATTTCCCGTTAACAACGGCTGGAACTTGTCAAGTTGAGAGGCCAGGTTGTTTGCGCATGTGCATTTTGGATAAACCTCCAGTCTTTGATTGGAGACTGATGGGAGATTGGTGTGCTAGACAAGCTGCCACTGGTTCTGCTTTCACTGATCTGAGATCAGTTACATGTTGCACTCTGTGTGCAAACACAAATTAGCAGATAGGCAAGCTTCTGCGATTTATCACCATAACAGATACATTTTCCCTTACTGACCACCTTGGCTAACATGTGATGTAGAGAAGATGAAGTCCACTGTGAAAATTTGTTTTAAAAACTCTTTTAGCACGTTAGCAAGGAAAGCCTTGATGATGGAGAGGAGATGTCAAACCCATTTTAATAAAACAGGCAAGTTGAACAGGTGCAGGCTCAGCCAACACTTTCAGATTAGCATCTATGAGAAATCACTTGGTTGACCAAATGTACAAAGTTCAACCAGCTTTTTTGCCAACACACCACCTTCATTTTTCATTAATATTTTAATCCCCCCCGTGGATGACAGTTAAACATGTCACAGTGTTGAAGCCTTTTAATTCAGCTGTGATTTTGTTTTGTTAATATATTTTAATATACTTAAAATATATTAACAATCAAGACGTTTTTGCAAGACTATTTTTCCAAGGTCATTAACAGCTCTTTTTTTCCAGACATGGTCCTCACAGGACAGCCAGTACAAACATATGATTTCATAGAATATGAAGCATTACTATAGATTACATTCTTCAGCAGTAATGTTAATCCATATAACACTGATGGGGAACATTTTCATGCAGAATAATTATTTCTTAGTTTTGATAATTTATGTACAATTTGCCAATAATTCACAAATTCTGAACTGATGATAGATTTGAAAATGTGGAGCAGCTTGCCTGGACACAAAGGCCACTCAAATTGGGCTTTTTCTACTTTCTGATGTATAGATTCTGAGGAAATTTCAAAGACAATATCTATTTATCTCAGGGTATAAAAAGTAATTCTTAACAAAGATTAAAAGATTACACTCCCTTATAGATACACCTTTCCCAAATGTTTTATATTTAACATTAACATTTCTTGAAGTTAAAGGTGACTTATGCTCATTTCCACCCTCATATATTTTTTTTTCTTGGACTCTGCTGGAGTAGCTTTCATCTGTTCAGTGAAGCAGAAGCTCCATTGGCTGTGGAAGTCACTTGTTCATGATTCACAGTTCAAAATAAATCTCATCTATTTTATACTGGGCCTCAATTCATCCTCTGTCTAAAATAAGGCATTTTAGCTCCCATTTTAATGTCCTACATTATTTCTGTTAAAATACATGCTAAAGTGGGACTAGTCTCTGTAATACTTAAAAGGGGATATACTGATGAACTATTTATCTGTTTATAATTGAAAAGTTGAATTTATAAGAAATAAAATACATGCTAAGGTTTTGCTGCCACCTTACTTGGCCTAATATGACTAGATGCTTATGGTGGATAATGTTGGCAAAATATGCCTGACATAGCCTGCTAATTATCTTACATAATCCTGCCCTGCTATGACACAATACATTAATATATGTATGTATGTGCGTGTGTGTGTGTACTGTAACAATAAAATGTGGATTTGATATCTTCTATACAGCACAGCGACCTATGCTTTCAAATCAAACAAACTAAAACTACAACGTTGAGCCAGAAACCCTTTGATAATAACAAGGAACCCAAGGATAAAATGCTTCAACCCAACGTCTTATTTTTCCACTGCTCTTCATTCCCTTTCCAGCTTGGGGCTGGGTAAGAAGAACAGAGGACTGTATTCACATTGCACAATATCAACTTTAACTTGATGCCAAATGAGTTTGAAGGAGTGTTTCAAGCTGTAGGTGTTCATTACCTGCTGTTTGTGGATTTATTGTAAGAGGGCAGAATCTAACACCAGTGACTTACCTGTTCTATGTTGTTGAAAACAATATCGATCTCTGTCAATCCGTGTTTCTGCCACTGTGTGTAATTGTGTGTGGGTGCAGTGTTAATAAATGGGATTGTAGCATACTGCTAGGATGATTTTTGTGAGTATGTGAGTGTTTAATTTATTACCTCAGTGCCACTTTAACGCCTTCTGCTGCTTAGCAGGTGGCGTTCCAACTCAGGGTGGGATATATAAATGATCACTGATCATTCAGTGCACGTAAGTTTTAATGTCCAACATTCTGTTCTGTTCTAACAACCAAATGAAACCACATTTTTTTCAAGCCAAAAACGTGGAGTTTACTGCGGCAGCACAATCTTTTTCTTTTCCTTTTTCTTTTTTTTTTAGGAACCAGTTTAGGAACCACTTTTAAAATGATGATGCAGGATATAAGACAGCTGTTTGCACAAGCTTAGCTAACGCTAAGCTGGCCAAGAACCCAGAGTGATGATCAAGCTGAGTGAATGCAGACCCCAACCCAGCAGCCAGACCCTGAACTTCAACAGGTAACAAAAGCAGTGATGATCAGTCAGGCTACAGCCTCCGTTTCTACCTGTTCATGTTTCTACAGTAGAGTCACTGTGGCGATTGCTTTGAAGTCTCTTGAGGCTGGTTTTCATCTTTGGTTTGTGTTGCTGTGTGTCCTCATTAGAATAGGGATTTGTGTTAGTGTGTGGAACTGTAGCCTAAGGTTTATATTGTTAACTGGTAATTATGAGACAATGTGTTTCAGGTGATTTTACGGAGTAATGAGAAAGTAATGTAACGAGTAGTGTAACGAATTACTTTCTCCGGCGAGTAATTAAGTAATGTACTGCATTACTTTTAAGAAAAGTAATGAGTAATGTGTAATACATTACTTTTTTTGATTAACGACCCCAACACTGGTACCTATACACACAAACATCAGATTGGTCAGTACTGGTACTTACTGAGTAGTCTTTTATTTATTTAGGAGACGTCAAACTATCAGATTTTCTTAATTCCTCTGTGTAATAGTGTCATTTCCAACTTTATGAAATGCCATGCTTCACAAATTATACATATCATGAACCAAATAGGTGTACCTAGAGCTGTCTACAAAGCCCATGATCCCAGCCTTACTGCTTTTTGCATACAGAATGGAAACACTGGAAAAAAATAGTATTTATTTCACAGCTTCACTAACTCTATATGGAAACTCATAATGTACATAAGTAGGCTTTTTAATCCAGTTTTAACCCTGTAAAGCCAGAACCTTGAAATAATTGCTAGAAAATTATTATTACTGAATTATTATTGAACCTTCTGGCAAATAAAAAAAAAAAATCAATATTAATTTGCATACACGAGTTTTAATTTGTATCATATTTGCTATATCCGACATTTTCTTTTGCAATTTATTGCTTAAAAATGTTTTTTTGGGGGAAAAAATCCCACTGATGTTGCAGAGGTCTCAAAAACTCACAAAAACTCATGTTTCAAGTATGACGCACTTGGCGTTACGTTGTTAAGAAATTACTTCTACACTTCTAATTACACTTCTGTTGAATGATTTCTCCTTTTTTTGAAACAGCTATCAGACCAAATGATTAACACAAACAATCTTCAATGTTCACAGAGTAGCCTACCTTCTGTATTTGGCAAAATGGCAATTTTGGATTATACAGTCTTGTCTTGAAATAATTTACAAGACAAGCAAATCAATTTGAAAATATTTTTATGAGAAATGAAATAATTTCTTAAGATGTCACATAGTTGCTGGTTGACACTTTGAGGTGGCCTCAACAAAAATCTAGCACTATGTTATTAAATGTTCCCTAAATGTTATTTTCTGATGCTACATTTTGATGCAGAATGAAAATGATTACTAGCTGATGGGAGGCTGTAACCTACCTAATCATACGTTGACTTACCTCCACTGCTAATGGTAAATGGACTGATTCTTATATAACACTTTTCTACTCTCCCTGAGCACTCAAAGTGCTTATACAACATGCCTCATTCACCCATTCATACAAGCACTTTTTCTATGCTTAAGTGCTTTCTATCTAACATTCACACTCCAATAGATGCATCTGAGAGCATCTAGTATCTTGCCCAAGGATATTTGGCATGCAGACTGGAGCAGCCAGGGATCAAACCACCAACCTTCCGATTAGAAGATGACCTGCTCTACCTCCTGAGCTACAGCCACCCCTTAATATTTAAAAAGAAAATCTAAATCTGTAAGCTGTTATATTATTCTGCCTATAAATAATATAAGGCATTCACAAGGCTTATAATATCAAGATATATGCATAAAATTAACAAAAATATCCTTTGTATTTGGGTGAAAAACAACTAAATTGAGGTAACTACTTTAATCTAAACTTAAAAGTATAACAATTTAACATGCACACATTCATTTTCAAACTTACTTTGCTACTTTGTTGATAACAGGTGCAAAGTTAGTAGGTCCATATAGTTGCACCGACCTCAGGCTCTGAAAATAAGTCTCCAGGACTCCCTCTATGCCCACACAGTTTGGATTATCATTGTCACCATTCTGCAACAGACAGCAGACATTGCACTCATGAAGTATGCAGTGCATATCCACATATCTAGTGTAGATTAAACATTAAACACATCTTGGATATGCTGCTATCAGCCATGATAATATCAAATCTATCTGCATTTAATTGACCATAATCAGATATGCAGGAAACAAGCAAACAGGACTGGGTAATAAATCAGGTTCAGAAAGAGTGTACACATTTAGAACCTCACGACACTGTCAGTTTCACCCTTTGAAGTGCAATACTGGCTACTTTCTCACATAGCTGCCCAGTTCCGGCACATACACAGTAGTTTGTAATCAGTATTAAAAGTTTCAAAAACACATAAAAATGGTAGGAAATGCATTTTCTTCCCCTGTCCTTGAAGCATTCACAGACCCTACTACATACAGATAAAGCCTATTGAAGACAAGTGAGCACAGATAAATATTTCCTATTCATAGTTTCCATGTTATATCACATTATTAATGAAACAGGTACCAGGAGGGCAAACGAAAGCTTTCATCCACTGCTTGCAAGTTCTTTTTTTTTTACCAGACTTGTTTAACCAAGATGCCTGATACTTGTTAAAATGTAAATTTCTTGTCCTTCACCTTCCAAACAGTAACATCAAGATAATAAAAATACATAAAACTTCTTTCACATCCTGGTATATATGTAAACGTCACCAGCGCTCTGGAAGGGAATTTTGCTGTTTTCAGAGATTACAAAGGCCAAGAACTTCATTTTTTTTTTTTTTTTTGATAGATGATCCAAGAATTTGAAACAGATAGAAAACTGTCAGGTCTGTGCTCCTGTTATCAGCCAAATGTTAAACTACTTTGATCAGCTAGATTCTTCTTACCAACTTTTAACTGTGTTCACTGCGCTTCTTTACTGAATGAAAATAATTTTTGAATGAAAAGAACTTTATTGTCTTGTGGTCTTGCACATGTCAGCCAAACTAAAAGAGCTAAAAAAAAATCTGGATCATAAGAAATGGGATTATTTAAATGTAAAAAATAGATATAATGGGGACATTCTTACAGAGAGAAAACAACTATACAATAAACTAAGCTATACTAAACTATAGGGAAATAAAATTTTCTTTAAATTAGTAGTTTGATAATTATATGAAGTTTCTTAATAAGATTTTTTCATCCTGCCTTAGTTGTCCTGTCTGTCAAAGCACTGCTGTAAGACCAAAGTAATCAATAGTTTCACAACACATGTAGGCACTTCACTGCACTTCAGCTTCGAATCCACTGATTTTTTATTGGTTGCTTTTGTCCCATCGGGAGGGAGAAAGGAGGAAGTGGAGTGGATCCTGAGAGATTCCTGCTGGCAGGTAGATGAGCCAGCTTCTCAACATGTACGAACAGCTGTTGTCACAGCCACGTCTCCTGGTCCACCACACCCTGCCACAGATGAACTGTGCATATATGCCTTCTATGTTTAAGTTGTGTGTGTGTTTCTTACCAGCGGGAACGCATGGGAGATTTTGCCATCAGGGGGCAGCTTAGCTCCGAAGCCATAGGCAGGAAAGAGCTTATCACTGTCGTAGTCCTGGATAATTTCTCCCACTGCTTTCAGTGCCATAGCATATGCATTCATTTGGTAGGGACTCATATAATGGAGGGAGGTGGGCTGGGATGGGTTACCTTAGAAGAAGAAACACATGCACACACAGCACAATGTGAAGTGAATGATATGTGCCTCCTTCTCTCTGGTTTGTTTTCATCTGCAAAATACAAGGAACATTATATCGTCAGTGGAAAACTATGAGATGATCAATGCCAAGAAAATACCATATGTTTCATCTCCTTCTTTCAGGTTTTTTTTTTTCCCAAAGCAGCAAACAGAGACAGGCTATGGATGTGATGAATTATGTAAAGACTTGTGGGTGTACCATTGAAATCTGATAGTTGCAGGAGAAGAAAAGAAGACACTTTTTATCTCTTGAAAATCAAAGACTCATGTAAACAGGATTTTGATGGGGAATTATCGGTTTATGCAATCATGTTAAAGTCTTAAAAATTGCTTTGGTATTGCAAGTGCTGTAATAATTGCATATGTATAAAGATAGCAGAATGTGACTAAAAGCCAGCTTTCTCTTTGCCCCCTTGGGATAAGGT
>VUQS01034152.1:7900-35773 GCA_015108495.1 Heterochromis multidens
TTTTAAAATAAAAATTTTTTTTTTTTTTTTTTTTTAATTTTATTTATTTTCCACATAAACATACATGCGACATTAAAATTAGCAGGTTTGCATGTCCCGGCTTTAAGTGTCTTAGAATAAATGAATCACCAAAAATATTTAAGTAAGGCGTGCTCTGTTTTCATTTTCATTCAGAAATACTGTCCTTATTTTTCTGTGTTCTACTTCTGTGAGTCACAGAGGCTCTCATGTAAAAACATAATACTAAAATCTCATGAACTAATTAGGGTATGGAAAATCATGGGCAAACCTTTAAAGGACAAAGGTTTATTTATTTTTTTATTTTTTTTCGACTTGGCTTTTTAGTGGTATTGATTTCTCCAGGAAATGGCAATGGGATTCTTGCTCAGGGAGCCATTTGGGCGTCTGAAGAATCACTTAGTACATGGTTTGATCGCTGGAATCAATGGGAGCTCCGCGCACTGCAGGGCCCAGGGTGAGGGGAGCTAATGGCTGAACCAAGGGTGGGGCGTCTGGGCCCTGCCAGGACAGAGCTGAGGACAGCTAGCTTCTCTCTGATTCGGATTATCTGCAGCGCAAAGATGCTTTTGACAACATGTCCAAGGTCAGGAGATGGGTTGAAGGTTATGACTCAGCTGTAGTATCATAATTTAAATGCCTTTATTTATTATGTTAATCTAAAGGAAGAGAGATATCAGCTAAATATATATAGAAGCCTCGCATGCTTATTTGAAAGACATTTTGAGTTAGTAGTTGAGTTATTTCATTGTTGATATCTGAGTCTGACTGCAGCCATTTTCTGGGATTTATATAGATGAGAATTAAATCCCTGTTAACAGCAGTCCAGAGACACCATGCAATGTGCGAATTTATCTTTGACTAAGCTTGTAGTATATTTTTGTTTCACTAAGGCAAAAGCCTGCAAGCCTGCTGTTACCTTTACTTGTGCTAGTTACATGTAAATGGTTGACATATATCAACAAAGAAACTTCATTTATTTTACTTTAAGGTTTAGACTTTAAAGGTTAAAAGTATGAGTCACTTTTTTCATTTATGCTTTTAAATTTCTGCTGAAATCTGTAAAGATAAAATGGACCCAGAAATGATTCGTATAACCTAACTGATGTCACTCTATCAACACAAATGCACCGAGCAAATTAAGAGGTCTTGTTAAAGGTGTCACCCTTTGGACAGGTTGATTGTGTAGGCGGAGGGGAGAAGCCAGGATGTAAAGGGATTACCTATCAATCTATATAAGGGCCATTTATGTGCCAGACTTAAGTTTGGGGGTGGGTTTGATAATTGAGCAATGAAGTACATATGTGTTTCCTTGTTTGACCAATGCAGTGGTTAATGTAGGTTCATTTATTTGTATTTTCTTAGTAGCAATCTGTGTTATCCAAGTGGTATCCTGATTGAGTTCTATGTGAATAACAAACAGCACCTGTCCTTGTTTTATCATGAAAATTCTTGCACCTTCAGTCCCAAATTTTAATTGCTTGATTGTTTAATAAAACGTTAAAGACAGCAAAAACCATCAAGCATTTTGTTTGGCTTGATTTTATGTGGATAAGATTTTGGGATTCAGGGTTAATATTGCACAGAACCTTGTAAAATGTCCTCTAGATGAGTTATAAGCAACAAAACTAAAACCATACTCTTACAAAAGATACATTAATTGCTGATTTATAACTGCATTACATGCTTATTTATATGTAATTATCAGGGCCAGCTGCTCTCAAAGTTAGCTGTCTGTTCCTAGAAATCTAAAAGCGGGAGTACAGGTGATTAGAAGAGAACAGGTAGAAGAGGGTGTTTGCTCACTCGTAGGATTGACTGGACTTATATTTAGTTGCTCACATTGAGACACAGTGGCTTTGACCTGTTACTCAGTGTGTGGATCAGTCCACTGCAGTGCAGTCCATCTTGAGCTAAGCTGCGTCACTGCAACACTACGGACATATTGAAGGCTGTGGCTGTTCTGAAATCATTTCTTCACTTGCTCTCATTTCCCTTTCTCTCCTCTCACTTTCTCTCTCCAGGCTGTTGCATCTGCTCTACTCATGTGGGTTGGTGGTCTAGTTTGCATAGTTTTGCTGACTGTCCTTTTCAGGCTGACTGGCTGGCCTAGGTGTTGGGGTGATAATGACTCCTGTTCTGTGTATGGCACTGGTAGAATTCACTGTGAGAGCTCACTATCAGTGAATTACCATAGGGCCATAAACAGAGCAGAGAAAGAACCACTTGATGACGATGTCCGTCTGTCATGGCTTACTGTCTGTGGCTCCTCTCTCTTGTGCTTGTGGGTGGGGTTAATGTGATGTAATGACTCTGGTGCGGTTGCATGAGCTGTGTTGCGCTCATCTCGCTTCAGCATCTTTCTATCCTTAGGTGTCTCTATAACAACAGCTGCTTGCATTTGGATGCCCCAGCCACTCCTCTTCTTTGCCCATTTTGGCACTAGCACATTTTTGCTTCTGTATATATACTTTGAGCAATTATGTGTAGTGCCAATATAGGACAAGACAGACTTCCATCGCTTTCGCACAATCGTGGATTAATACATTTTGGTATCTGTCATTAAAATATGCTCATGATTGAACTCTGAATTCTCCTTGCTGTCCTGTCAGTTTCATGTATTTTTTTGTGGATATGGAGCTAAACTTCAAAGACATGCTGACACTTCTGTTCTAGTCTGTCTTAAACCCTGACCCTGGAGGATGATATCAGCGCAACAGGGCCATGAAACAGTCAGCTTATTTTTCTCACCTTCATCTTTCTGTGTGTTAAAAATGACACTTCTTCCTATGCTTTCAGCTTCAGATAAATGCCACATCATCTTAGTGGCTTCATCCATGTTTATGACTCACTTGTTAAGAAGAGGCCCTACAGCTATCTGGTGGTGTTTGGCAATGGTAGAACTCACACTGGTGAGGTAGATGGATCCGGTGGTTCTAGACTTGCCAACTACTGCCTGAGAGCATCCACCAGCTGAGAACGATGCAGAGACAAAAACGACCCCTTCTCTCTCGAGCGGAGAAACATCTTAAGCTCATTTAAGTCAATGAGTGAGTGGCTGACGGTGGTGAAGGGTGGGGTGAGACTCTGTTCCTCCCCTGCACACCCCGGCCTCAAAGCTCCAGTGACTCTTTGAAGCATTCAGTGTAGAGAATGTGCTGTCAGATTTAAACATTGGTATAGAATTTTTACTTCAGAAACAATCCTGATCCAGATAAAACTCCCAAGCTGTTTGCCGTCTTTAATTCAGAAAAGACGACATGCAGGAGACAGAATAAGTAAAAATATATGGAGATATATGGGGAAAAATCAATTTTTAGCTTTGGGAAATGCTTTCACCTCCAAAAACAAGAAGGACAAAATCAATTTAAGTGTTTTTTTGAAACAAGAGATTTGAATGCAATCAATAAAAAAGTCGAGCACTGCACCCTAAAACATTAACTTGTTCACCACTTCTACAGATGGGACTGGCAGTTTTACCACATATCATGATATAATTGTTTAACCTTTTTATACTGGATCGAGTACTAAAACAACAAGACATATATTCAACTTACTATTTTTTGCGGACTAGCTTGGATTATAAATAAATTCTCTCAGTTTTTTACCATTTGCTATTTCCAGGTTCTCCAGTGTGATGATTTCTCAGTTTTGTACCAATGTAATTTCAAGATCTTGGGGGTTTCAAACAACACGCAGCTTTCTAGAGACAAAAGACATTAATTGTGTCTTCAGGAAGCTGAGAAACCCATTTTCACAATTTTTTTTTTTCTGACGTAGGCTAAAATAACAAATTTTGAAAAAAAAAAAACAAAACAGCGGAGTAAACAATAATGATGACCATTATTTTTAATGGAGAAACTGATACCTCGTAGTTTGTTCCATGCTGATAATGTAATTAAAATAATGGTTCATCAGTCAGTATTTGACAAGTGGACAAATGAGTGCGGCTCTGCAGTGTGAGAGGGACGAAGTGGTCCACTTTACGTCTAGAGGTTCAGCTCCTCCGCCTTCAGCCAGCCATCAGGGGGTTCCTCTCTTAGCTCCATGGCATAATTGGCAAACCGTGTGGTGTCATCTTACCCTTCTCTTTTCAGTGCAGCCTTTTCCCCTCCTCCCTTCCCCAAATGGAAAGGGTGGAGAGTGAAGGAGTCTTTCACATGTTAGTTTGGTTTGCTGTAACAGTCCATTGACAGTTTGGCTCAAAAAGCAAGCTCCATACTGAGCTTCATATATCTGGGTCAGGGTCTGCTAATGTAGGTGACAGGGGGATCTGGGGATTAAAACCTCTTTATCTGCCTTTGCTTAAATCCTGCTTTATAGCCTACACTTTAGCTTTAGCTAATATGATTTGTATTGTTTGCCTGCAGGCTAGCTATATTTGATCTATGTGGATGTCATCACTGGACCGTTGCAGAGGCTCTTTTGCTTTTGTGCTGATCGGCCATTAAAACAGAGAGTGGGTAAGTGCTGAGAATGTGGCGATACATATACTAATTGACATAAAAGATCTCAGCTCTGGCTGATATTCTCTGGGCAAATGATTCAGGTTAACTGTGCTTTTTGTCTCATGTTACAGAATATATCACACGCATATGACGTGCAACCGCACAGCCTGGGCATGAATGTAAGCATTTAACATGTTCTTAATTGTGTGTGCACACCTGCTGACTCATCACTGAAACGAATAGTTGCTTATCTAGCATATATATTTGCCTGTGTGTGATGCAAATAAATACTTTTAAAAGACTGATCCATTGTGTCAGACTCCCTCTAACGATCTTCTTTGCAGCAAAGTGCATTGAGGGATAACCCTTGTCAATGCATGGCCTTCTCCAGATGGACCGAGCAGCTCAGGTTACACCGCATTTTTCAGTGCCCCCTCTATCCCACAGCCCCCCTGGCCCCTTTCTCCATCTCTCTCTCTCTCTCTTTCTCTTGCACACACACACATACACACAGTTTCCTGGGTGGGTAGAGTTGAGCTGAGACAGTGCTTCGCCTGTGTTCTAATGCAGGCTACTGAGCATTAGTGAAATGAGATTATCATCGTTCTTACGCAGTGTCTGGGTTGAAGGTGGACAGAGGTGTGAGCTGGGAAGGTGAAGAGGCCATTATTAGACTATTAGACTACATTATGGGGGAAGATGCTTCATCAGCAACATGTCGGCAAGACGCCCAGATTTATATTGAAATTGATTTAGAGTGAGTTCATTACATTTCCACAGATGAGAAAACTTTCCATCTTACACTAGAAGGGCATACATAGGTCAAAAGCAGGGTTCCCTGCTCCAAGGAACACCTCAAAGGCAGGTTACTGAGTTCATCTACTTGTATGATGAAGGATGCATTCTCAAGTTGTGGTCCAGCCCTATGCTCAGGAAGAGGGGTAGGAGATTATGTCTTGTTAGAGCAAGCGTGGGCTTGGTCTGCAAGCAGTTTGCCCATATGTGTGCGTGCCTTGTGTGTATGTGTGTGTGCATGCATGCATGGGCGTAGGGCCTGCGATGCACGTATTAAGAAACGATTAGTGGAGATTAAAGCTCTGCCCTAGAGTCTGCTTGCACGACTCCAGGCAACAAGAATGACCAACCCCTCCCTTCACACCCTGCAGTGCCCCCTGTGGAGCTGGGCCACTGAAGCTCATGCTGCAGCCTATTCTGCCGGCTGGGGAGAATCAATATCGCTGCCTCCTCTCTTTTGAGAGCTTTTCCACCACTAAACATATCACCTCCAGGATGGAGCGCAGGCACTCACACTGAAACCCGGTTGCCTAGATTACATGGTTTTAATGACATCTGGTCCAATTTAATGTCAGATGATGTATCTGAAGAGTGCACTGTGGTGTGGTGCACTATGATGTAGCAGTGCCACAAAGCAGGTGATGTAACCAACTAACAGGTATCTATTCATCCAGGTGAGTGGGGTCTACAAAATTTATTTAGGACATTTATTCTCATAGCATGGTCATGTTTAATCTAAAAAACTCCAGTGCATTTTGGCATGCAAGCCTTCATTAGGGAATTAAACAGATTTCATGGAAAAAGCTGGATCTTTTCTCGTGGTGTTCCACCAATGTCAGCTTCCATCTGGATTGAGAGTGGAATATTTCACTAGTGATGCTTCACTAACAGGAATCTTCAAAACAAGGACCAGATGGGATCCAAAAAGGTGTTAACACAAAGCCACTGATTTTTATTAAATTTAAATCAGAATTACATAACCAAAACACAATACAAGGTTTATAAAAAGAAGTAAAATCAAAGTTTTTTTAAGCCAGTTTTTTACTTATCCAGCCATCCATTTTTTTCACGCTTATCCTATTCAGTGTTGTGGGGGGCTGGAGCCTATCCCAGCTGCCACAGGGCATGAAGTGGGGTACACCCTGGACAGGACGCTGTGTATCACAGGGCTAAAACAGAGAGACAAACAACCATTCACATTCACACATATGGGCAATTTAGAATCACCAGTTAATCTAACCCCATTAACTGCATGTCTTTGGACTGTGGGAGGAAGCCGGAGTACCCGGAAAGAACCCACGCAGACACGGGGAGAACATATAAAATCTACACAGAAAGGCTACTTAGGTTTTTGGATTTATAAATTACTATGTCACTTCTTCATATGGAAAGAGGGATGTGGTCAATTCCACAGGCATGTAAAGTAAATGGGTTACCATTATGGAAATCCAGGTAGTGTTTTGCTATGAGGTAAATAATATTGCCTGTACATAAGGCATGTTTGTGTTATGCTAAATTATCCTACAAATTTCTTTTTGTTACACCAATGTAAAAAACTTTGCAGCCACGACACTCTAGCCTATAGATGACAAATGAGGTTTTACAGTTAATAAAATGATTAACAGTAAAATCCTTTTGAGAGGAGAGGTCAAAATGTCTTGGTCTGCATTACATTTGTGCAACAAATTGCCCTTGTAGGAGTAACAAGGTTTTGGACCCAACCCATTTTTGTTGGGTGACACTGAACTGGTAGAAGTTTGCCATTGGTGGAACACCACTAGAAAAGATCATTTTTTTCTTCATCTCTCACTTCCCGATTAAGGCTTCAATACTGAGTCAGATTGTTTTTTTTAATTTTAGGTTAAATGTGATCATGGCATGAGAATAAAGGCATTTAAAATTTTTTTTTAAATAGATAGTGCCATGCAGTGTTTTGATGTTTTAGCTTACATGCATCTGTTCCAAAGAGCACCTCAAACAGAAAACCAGTTTGAATCCAGGAAGTGCTCCTTCTCAAAAGCTGTTCAAGCCTTTTAGGATATATTTAAATAAGATGAGCACTATAGTATTTTTGGCACATCATTTATGCACCAGGAGATATTAAGAAGTTGGTTAAAATACTACTAAATAAAGCAATATTTTGCTGAAAGCACAAAACATATATTGTTATCAGATATTTGAGCTCTTATTTTGAAATGAAACTCTCAAAGTGCTTAATTTTCCACTTTAAAGACAGTAAAGAATAAGTTTATTAGGTTAAGTGCCAGCATTATATGATGCAGTGTGTGAAATTGATGACAGGCATTCTAAGGCATGTTCTCTCTTGCTTTTATCTTGTGCTATTTTGCTACTGCTTTAATCACACATTTCAAAAGATTTAATGCACTTTATGTATGGATACTGCAGAGAGATGCAGAAAAGGAGAATGGAGAGACTTAGGTAGCAAGAAACAAAGCATGCTAATAAAGCCTCTAATCTGCAGGGACAGTTTGCACACTTGCCACACGATCTATGACTGTAACATTATATAAAGACATACATGGAAGATAAAGATTTCTCTTGCCCACACAGACACACACAATGGACTTGACCTTAGTAAGGGGTCCAATCTAGAATCACAGAAAGAAGTATAAATAAAAAAAGAAGAAAAATAAGGTCTTCTTCATCTGTGTGAATGCAACCTGGTTCAGCTTTAATCTGGAGGAAGAGCGGGATATACACTGACGCCTGATAGATTAAGGCCTGAACGCTTCTCTCTCTGTTCTGCTCTGCAACAGAAGGGCCCTGCTCGCAAATCCCAGGCTTTAAAGCAGAGGAGGTTTCGGGCAGCTTATGATGTAATCAAGACCCATGTCTGTCACGGGAAAGGTGGGGGGTGCTATAGAGGAGAGCGTGGAGGTTATTGGGCTTTCTGGCAAGTATACCATTATGGGTAAAAGGTGGATAAAGGTGGTATTTCTCAGATAAAGGAATGAGGCTGTCAGGTTGTCATAACAAAATATCGAACATAAAGCTTTTGTGGAGTACAATGAGTCTTAAGACAGATCTCAAATTGTACATCTTTAGTAGTCTATCCTAAAAACAAATTATGTACTGAATATAATGCTAATTTTCAGGTCCATATTTTTTTCTTGTATGATTCACAGATTAAAAATACTTCTTATTTATTTATCTTACACTGGTTCTTGGTGCAGCCCCTCACTTAATCGTAGGTCTGAAACAAACACCTCTATCTTTATGGCCACCCTCCCTTTAAGCCAACTTTCTTCTGATTGGCTGCCCCTCACATACAGGTGGCTTGAAAAGCAAGTAGGTGGGGCTTCTATGTCTAAGATTGCCAAATTACAGATATGATCTCTCACTGATATACAGAGCCAAGAGTAGGCATTGTAACAGTGAAAAGCACAATTAACTTTGGCTTTCCATGTATGATTAGTAACTTTTTTTGGCTGCCTTCAGAAGATGAAGTATAAAGCAACAACTCCAAGATGCCAAAAGGTTTTATAGAGCTGCCTTATCATATGTATGCTTATTGTTAGTATGAAAAAATCCATTAATTGTTACATGTTTGGATGAACAGTGTAATGATAATAATAATAATAATGATGATGATAATAATAACAGAGAGAAACTGCATAAATAGTGAACAGCAGCCATTTTATTGGACTTCTCTTTTCAAATACACAAATTTGGTGAGAATCGCACCAACTGTTACACCTCCATCAAACAGTCGACTCTCGGCAAGCATGTTTTTTTTTTGTGGCAAATACTTTTTTGCATCACAAATAGTGCAGCTTCTGTCCAAGTATGACCAGCTTCCTGTGATATACAAAGTGATGGAGACCACTGAGTCCTGTGTGACATACAAAGAAGTTCATGTTGCAAATAACACGGTTGCCTCCTCGTATCCATGCACTGAAAAAAAACAAAACAGATTTGGTAGACAAAAAGACCGCTTCAAGAAGTCCCCTCAGCCATCCAGCAGTTAAAAAAAAAAAGTATCCTGAGTCTTTGCAAAATTTTGGCATGTGCTTGGACTACAGTAGAACAAAACAGGGAACAAAAAGAGCACACGGCTAGACTGTCTGGGAGTGTCTGCAGCTCAAATGCTGTGTTGTACAGTGGGAGATTTAGTGAGCTGAGGTGGGAACAGCAATTGCGAATATGGGGAAACAGAGGAGTGATTTCCGACTATGGGACTAAATTTGAAACCCTAAAAACAGAACAGTTGAGCACGGAGAAAATACCGAAAATCCCAAACAAAGACAATAAACACACTCAGTGAAACAGTGGTGGCTTTCCTCCCGAGCTTTTTGGTTCATCTTTGTTTTAAGCAAAGGTTAATTGTAAAGAAATAAATACTAAATACTCAACTTCACAGAGCTAAAAAACAAAACAAAATATGAAGCTAAATGGGAAAAATACACCAAGAAACGCAATCTTTTTACATAGTAAACACGATGCATTGATAACACACTTACACTTCCCCTGCAGATGCACATTTAAAAATATATTTGACACTGTACACAGCGTGATGTCTTGGAAAACAGAACAGATAAACAAATCTCCTAGGTGGCCATTCAGTGCTTCTGATCATCCCAAAGTCACTGCTCTAGGGTTACAACCTCCACTGCCTGGCCATCCAGTGTGACAGTGTTATCTATGCGTGTGGCGACGGGTGCCATTGCAACTTGGACGGGCCGATTGCCCTGGGCAAGGCTGGTCACTACAGTCTGGTACATGCTGACTGGGATCTGGACCAGACCTAAAAGACAGAGGAAGACAAGTTGGACACACAGCACCAGTAGCATTAACACATTTTTGTTAATGCTAGTTTAAACTGAGTAATTAGGTCATATAGTGCAGCATCCTATTATTTTTTTAATATTCGCTAACAGGGGTATGGGGTGTAGTATTACAAGTAATACTTTTTGTTTTAGTCACATCTCCTGGATGGACCCCTTACACTCCTCACTGGTTACCCAATTCTCTCCTATTGCCCTCAAAAATCTTGTTTTTTATCGTGGCTCGGACTTTAGAGCTGGTTGTCTACTACTTTTCAGAAGGTTGGTGATTTGATTCCCAGCTCCTGCAACCTGTGTCCTTGAGCAAGATACTGAAACCCAAGTACCCTCAATGCATTTCCACCTGGGTTTGCATGTGTGAATTAGTGTTAAAATGTGTGTGTGGATGCAGATTGCAGTGTTAAATGTATATCAAGTGTTAGTGTTAATTTACCATGGACTAAACTACAAGAGGGTACGACACTAACTACCTTTACGAACTTGGTAGTGTAGTTGGATTAGTTACATGAGTTAGCAAATATAACAAATAGCTGGGCAGCACAGTGGTGCAGTAGTCTCCTCGCAGCAAGAAGGTTCTGGGTTTGAACCTGTCCAAAGACCTGCTTATCAGGTTAACTGGTGATTCTAAAGTGGCTGATGGTGTGCAAGCATGAGAGAGATGACCCAAGAGTCTTCAGGCATCAAATACATAAAATTAATTGAATTGCATGGGAAATGTGTGAAACTAGTTGTATCGGTCATCGTACTATCAATGTGATAAAAAGGTTAATCCTCGACCTACACATCACTGTGCAGCTGCAATTGTCATCGGATGATTGGAGCAATATGTAACATATGTGTAATTGCAATTATCTTCTTTTACTTGAAACAAACAAGCTTTGAAGATGTTTTAGGTCATAGATTTGGCTTAGTTATAGTCAAAAGCAAAATCAGGAGTAAAATATCTGAAATTTATCCAGTGGTTGAAATTTGGTAGTAAAACAGTTGTTTCCCAGGATGGAAATGATGCCCAAAATTCAGGTAGGTAATAGGATTTTTCAAATGAATGACTCCACAGGGACAAACATGCAAATTTTGGTGCTGGTATGCACATTTTAAGGATTGTTTCAGTTATCAGCTGCACTAATAGACCACATGTAAATATGTGATGCCACCCAGTTGTTTGTAGTTCTTGTTTTAAAGCTTTGATTTTTGCATTATTTTTTTTGGAAGAAGTGAGCATATTTGAATGAGAAGGTAGAGTGCTAAGTTACCATCTAATGTTTGGTTAGCAAGGTAGGTGTACCCATAACTGTAAGGGTACAGATGACTGCTAATAAGTACAAAATAACATACAAATAAAATGCTGGATTTTCACTCGCTAAAAGTGGAGCACAGATTCTTGGGCGAGCTGTTAGTACAATCAACCAGCAGATAACTGCATTTAAAGGGCACCACAAATAGGCTCAAACAGGCTGAGGTGAAGGCTAGACAGCATTCACCTGTCACTTAAACTGGCAAATTCATCAGTACAGTTATCATGATGGGATAAATTATCTGTAGAGACCCAAACTGTTTTTGTACCCAGTTGTAAACATGTTTATTTGAGCTGTGAAGTTGGGCGTTTGAACATAGGAGTCTATAGGGATTGCCTCAGTTTAGGCAACCCCAAGTGGTCATTTGAGGAACTGCAATTTATTTGGTGTTGTTTTTTAGCCCCTCAATTGTCATTTGATTTAATTTCAGCCCTTCTACTAACAAATACTGCTTGTACAGTCTCTTGCCAGGGGAAATCCTGGTGATGGAGTTTATGTTTTACACGGGACTTTGGGAGGCCGTCAAGTCCAGGTAGTTGTCGGTGACAGGAGGCAGCCATGTTACAGAGAAGGCATTTCTGAACAATGACCCAATTGAACGTCCTCGGCTTACTTCTCCCATTCCCAGCTCTGTCTGTGCGTCTCTGCCTGTAGGGATTATTGCTGCAGTCACGTGGAGCTCTGCCCCACCCTACAAGCTGTCACAGTGTCACAGGCAGGCAAGAAGGTCAGCATAGGGGATGGCAGTGGCTCATACCCACTCCCATTACTGCAAGCTTAGATGCTGGATGTTAAAGGCGACAAGTTCACATTACATATGAATCACTTAAAATACATAACCCAGATGAAACAGGGATGGATTTAAAATGTAACTGAGAACAAAGAATATTTAGGAAAAAAAAAAAGAAAATAATTCCCTCAGTAATAAAAATGGAATCCTGTTGCCAGGTAAGATTGTAATTGTCCATCCTCTTTGTGGCCCCTTGGTGATTTGTGACAGTGTTAAGTTGTGCTGATGCACATAATTGTGCTGACAGTGATTATGAAGGAGGGTGTAGAGAGCGAGGCTTTGGCCTGGCACAGCGATACAGACCTAGGGACGAAGTGCAATCTCTAAGTGAAGTGCCACTCAAACATTGTTACTTAGCGATTAAGGGTCATGCCCCGTATAGCTGTGTTTATGTACGTGTGTGCGCGCCTTTGTCAGTGAAGGGTCACTACATAAGCCAATCAGCAGTGTGCCCAGGTTGGTGCACTTCAAACGGCGGTCTTCACTCCTCTGTAGCACTACAGTAATTAGTGAAGGTCAATAGTTGGGAGAAGGGCTGGATTTGGCAGCTCCATTAGTTGTTTGAGTGAGTTATTCCAGCCAAATGGCTCTTCGTGGTTTAGGAAGCAAAATGTCTAAAAGAAAGACAAATGCTGCAGGTGTTATATTTGAATAATGTGAATTTATGTTACGGCATACGAATGTAGACATAGTACCTATTTTTGCATTTGCTCAATGCTTTAACAGGAACTTTTCATGACGATGTTATTTGGTTTTGTAAAATTGTTCAGCTAATGGAAACAACCATATTGTAATCAGCTGCCTACCAATTTTTACACCCTTTTAACCATTATGGCGAGATGAAAAAAAAAAAAGAAATCAATCCAAAGACACTTTGTTTCCCAGCTTTACCTGCTACTACCATACAATAATTGTATATTAACCATGAACTAAACTGATTACATTGGTTCCTAAAACTATAAGGCACCTTGGGTAACAAAAGTCTGATTTGTAGTTGAATTTAAACAGTAAGTACACTTGCTCTTATGCAAATTTCTTTAAATGTGCATGCAAAGTTATGCTAATTAGTGTCGGTGCTGGAAATACATGCTATGTGCTGTTTCTACGATTGCAGGTTACAGACAGTAAGGGAGGTTAGGGGCACATGGATATATATGTATATATATATACACACACACACAAGCAGCAGAGGTTGGGGGTGTCTGCTGACAGCTGGTCAAGTGATTAGACTATGGACTGATAATGGAGTGGATCAAAGCTCTTAAGGAGGGTTCCAGAGGGACCTCTTCATGCCCCTGGACTAGTGTACATTGTATGTGTGTGTTTGTGTGTGTGTGATGTGTGTATAGTACTGATTAGATGACATAATAAGTAAAACATTGACAGCTTGCAAGCTGTGTGCAGTCAAGTCTACAAAGGGTTTGCTGATTCAATACCCCGATCCGTTAAAATTAATGAGTGAATCAAATTGTTCAGCAATAATAAATACGTAAGATGCATCTTTGAAAATGTTTTATTGCTATTCACATTAACTTCATGTTCAGCCTTGAGGGTACTTACTGAACATATGCACCAAAACTGTTGTCAGTACTAGTCAACAAGGATGGAAGGCTGTCACTACAAACTAGTCTAGTCCCAGCAGACACAGCAGTAGCAGCGTTTGCAGTATGCATTTACGGAGGGTGAACCTCTAATAACGTATCATTAAAAGAAGGGACAAGATGCACACACAAATACACACCATCTGTCACATCAGCACAGAGCAGATTACAATGTGGGGGCTCAGAGGCCTCACAGTGGTACTACGGGTGGGAAGCTTACACTTAGTAATGCTAATCAGAAATGCCATGGACTGGGGAAAACGCACAAACACTAATAAGTAAAATGTGATGGCACACATTTACTGATTTTAAAAAATAAGTTCTATTGTTTTGTTCTGACTGCACACATTAGAACACATAATCTAGAAATCTAGAAAAATATTCCTCATTCCTTACTATTTGTTCACCAAAGTCTACCAAGGGGAATTATTTTAACACTTATAAACTTTTAATGTTCAGCATCAAAACATACACTCACTGGCCACTTCATTAGGCACACCTGTTCCAATTCAATTTCAATTCAATTCAATTTAATTTTGTTTATACAGCGCCAAATCACAACAACAGTCACCTCAAGGTGCTGTTCCACTGCTCATTAACACTATTATCTAATCAGCCAATCACATGGCAGCAACTCAATGTAATTAGTCATGTAGACATGGTCAAGACAACCTGCTGAAGTTGAAACCGAGCACCAGATTGGGGAAGAAAGTGACTTTAAGTGACTTTGAACGTGGCATGGTAGTTGATGTCAGACGGACTGCTGATCTACTGGGATTTTCCCACACAACAGTCTCTAGGGTTTACAAACAATGATCCAAAAGAGAAAAAATATCCAGTGAGCAGCAGTTCTCTTGGTGAAAATACCTTGTTAGTGTCAGAGGTCAGAAGAGAAAGCCAGACTACTTTGAGCTGAAGACAACAGTAACTCAAATAACCACTCAGTGCAACCAAGGAATGCAGAAGAGCATCTCTGAATGTGCAACACGTGGGCTACAGCAGCAGAAGACCACACCCGATGCCACTTCAGTCAGCTAAGAACAGGAAACTGAGGCTATAATTCACAAGGGCTCACCAAAACAATAGAAGATTGGAAAAACATTGCCTGGTCCGATGAGTCTCGATTTCTGCTGCAACACTTTGGATGGTAGGGTCAACAGTTCAGCCTGCTGAACTCAGGTGCCCTGTAGGGTGTACCGCAGGGCACCTGAGGAAGTATACTGGCAAGGTTGAAGTCATTCCAATGAGTGGTGATCTAATCTTTGGGGTCCTCATATATGATATAGATAAATTGATATATGTGGTCACCAGTTCAGATAACATAGTTTATACATAAACCTCCACTGTTTCACTATGACATCTAACTTTGATGATGCTAACATGCCTGTGACAGCAGACACTGTAGTAGTAAGGTAATAACTACGATTTTTCAGACCCACACATTGTATTTAGTTTAATGCTACATACCAAAAAAAAAAAAAAAGAATCACCGTATTATACCTCACTTTATAATTATGTAATTGCTGTAATCTGAGGTGTATTTTTCATGTTGCCTCAATGTTTGCTGTGTTGCTGATGAATAGGTACCTGTGGCATCTTGAACCCCAGCCAGTGCCCCAACAGCAGCTGCTGTCTCTGCCAGGACAATCTGCCCTCCTCCTTGTAGTGTGGCCTCTGCCAATGTCGCTACAGCGTGAGCTGCTGCCTCACTGTAACACACAAACACACTATATGTAAAAACCTATTTATGTACATGCAATTTCAAATTTAAATACATACAAACAAGAAATTAGGCTTGAAGATGCAATCTCTTGGTACAAAGCCCAAAAGCTCTCTCATGCAGAGTCTGCTCAGTGAGCCAAGGGTTATTAGAGAGATGTGGGGTGAAGAGGCAGGAGTACATGAGCTGTAAGAGGCTTTTCTAGTCTGGACTTACAGAGAATCTGTCACATCACCCCAAAGGCCAGGTGCTATGGGTCTAACAAAGCAGTTTTATTTACCAGATCTATCCAGTAGAATTACCACAAGGTTATTACCACACCAGCTTCATTATGAACTAATGGAACTGGTCACCGCTTTATGATAATAAGGCTTTAGGTAGAAATATAGAGGGATAGAAAGGAAGAGGAGATGCGAGAGCTGAGACAGTAGATTCTTGATGATGCATTCACAATGTGTGGATGGTACTTAACTGGATGTTGCTCAATTACATTTGCAGTCAATTGCAGCAGAAAAGACAAAGGTTTTTTGTTTTATTGTTTAATATGTGACTGGAGATTGAATGATCTATGCGTGGCAGGGGTTTCGACCATGGCTGATATATTTTGTTGCATCATCAGGTGTCATTTTTAATTGCATAGAAGAAAAACAGTGAGGATAAACGGCTCTGCACCTCTTCTGAAACTGGAAAACAGACACAAAATGTTCCAGAGACTGCAGAGCAGAGCCCAGAGTAGCTCAGCTCAGGTAAACAGCAGGAAGGGAGGGGAAAGGAGAACAAGGGGGTCTCAGGTGGGTGCAGGTAACAAGCCCCAGTGGGACATACCCATACACATCTGAAATGATTGCCAGGACAGTACTGCAGTGAAAAAACTTCTAACATCTCAGTATCTTGGGAAGCGTGACTGATTACAGAAACAAACACCTGAAAAAATGGAATTCAGGAAGTGGCTAGCCAACTGTCTGCTTCTTTTAACTGCAACCGAAGACTACAACAAACTATTAACCTGTTTTTGTTGTGATCCTACAGGAACTTAAATTTATGAGTCTATAATGAGACTGAATTTTTTTTTCTTCTTTTTTTTACCACTGCAGAACAGCTTAACTGAAGCAGAGCTGCAATGCTGTATATTCACACTCATAATATCTTAATTAAAGCTATTTTAATTTGCTGACTTTGTCTCACTTCTAAATAATCTTGCATTTATTACCTACATATCTTAATGACCTGTTAGCACATAAAATATGTGGCTAAAAATTGGTTTAATGGTTATGTACCTTGCATGCTGCTGGTATAAAGGGTACGAGCTAATTAATTAGATGCTGAAACAGGACCAGACGTATCTCCAGGGAACCCAGTTACCTGCCCTGACACAGTTGTCCCATTTTCATCCAATTGTTTATAGCTGCCTGTGCATTTATGAATTCTTCTTATACTTGGCAATGTTTGCTGACTCCAGGACTAGTCCTTGAACAACTTGTGAACAGTTTTTTTCAGTGAAATCTTAAAACTACAATGTAATAACATTTGTTGTTTAAAAGGTTCTGATAAATTTTTGGTGATAGCACCACTTCTCTGTCAGCCTGTTTCTTCTCCATTAATGCATTTTTAGGCTTAGGCTTAATAATGCTGAGATGTTCTATTCTTAAAGTTTACCTACCTAAAAAATAGGAAAAAAATTCCAGCAAAGACCTGACACAGGACCTGAGAGATGCATCTGGTCCTTCATATGATCCATTTAGTGATAAATCCAAATTTGAAACTTTTGGTTCAAACAGCTGTCAATAAGTATGGAGAATGTCAGGAGAGAGGTACAACAATAAGTGTCTACAGCCATCTGTAAAACACGATGAAAGCTGTGTCATTGTTTGGGGCTGCATTTCAGTCAGTGGTGTTGGGGATCTTGTCACAATTAATGGAATTATGAACACAGAAAAGTAGTCAGATTTTGATCCACCATGTAATTCCATCTGGAAAGCATCTGATTGGCAGTGGTTTAATTTTTTAGCATGACAATGATCCCAAACACACTGCCAATGCAATAAAAGATTACCTGGACAGAAAAACGCAGAGTGAAACACTACCAGTCATGGATTGGCCTCCCCAGAGCCCGGACCTCAACATTATAGAAGCAGTCTGGGATCTTCCCAGTAAAATATAAAGAAATGACAGGTGACTCAAGACCTTATACTGTAGGTCTTAGATCTGAGATTTTTAAATGAAAACAAAACACAGAATATCCTCAGATTTTACCAACACTTAATCCTTCATATGTAACGGTAGAGAGCTACTTTCAGAAAACCACACAACATAATATTCAGATCTGTCAGAATCACCTGTTAAGTGCCATTGTAACAGTGGCTCCAGGCTGAATCTCCTGACTAGCAGCGACAGCAGCTTCAGCTAGGGATGCCACTGCCTGCGTGGCCTCTGAAGCTTGAGTGGTTTGGATTGTCATCTCCCCGCCCTGGAGGGTGGCCCAGTTTTGTTCCACCTGGAGAAAAAAAAATACAGTTTCATAAAGAAAATACAGTTGTAGTCAGAAGTTTACATACACTTATCATGGGCATGAATGCCATAGTATTTTTAGGCTTTTAATGATTTCTTTGAACTGTCCTTTTTCCACGGTGGAACGATTGTACAGCACACATCTTTATTTTGGATTTTCTCTAATCCACACACGGTCAAATTTATACATACAAGCTCAAATATATACATACACTCACTTAAATCTTTTATTAAGTGGTGCTGAAGATTCTACAATGTCTTCTGACATGACAAGGCCAAGGCCTATTAATTTCTCATTAGTGATCATGATTAACTACAATTGGCAGTTTCACTTTGCCAGCATAAAAATGATTTGTTTGACAGCACTCAGTGGACTGACTAATAATCAGAAAAATGGGAAAGTCCAAGGAATTCAGGGAAGATCTAAGAAGGAGAACTGTAGATTTACACAAGTTGGGAAGGTCTCTTGGAGCAATTTCTAAATAAATGCAGATTCCCAGACCATTAGTTCAAACAACTGTACGCAAGTACAGGTTATTCAGATGTCTCACCACTTTGCTGAGGTCTGGAAGAAGAACCAAACTGTCACCCTCAGATGAGAGGAAATTGGTTAGGATGTTCAGGAACAATCCAGGATTCAAGATTCAAGCCTGACATGAGCTGGAAGCTGCTGGAACACCAGCGTCACCAACTGTCAAGCACGGTGGTGGTAGCATCATGCTCTGGGGCTGTTTTGGAACCAGTGGTACTGGTACATTGCACAGAGTGGATGGAAAAATGAAGACTACCTCCAAATTCTTCAACTTCTGGATGGTTGAAACTTGGACACAATTGGGTGTTCCAACAGGCCAATGACCCACATAAAAACACATAAAAACTAGTTTTGGAATAGATAAAGCAGGCTAACAACCTCAACCCTATTGAAAATTTGTGAACTATGTTTAAAAGTACAGTCATTGCCATGAAACAAACCAATTTAAATGAACTCTACCAATTCTGCCAAGAAGAGTGGTTAAATATTCAGCCAGAATTAAGCCAGACGCTTGTTGATGGCTACCAAAAGCATCTGGTTGAGGCACAACTTGGCAAGGCACATTTAACCAAATATTAGTGGGGGTTTAAGTATATATTTGAGCCTGCATGTATACTTTTGTCCCTGTGTGGATTAGAAAAAATCCAAAATAAATTAAAACTTGTGCACCCAATTCTTGTTTTTTTAAGTCATCAAAGATGTATGTATACAATCATTCCAAAAGAACAGTTCAAAGAAATCATTAAAAGCCAAAGATTATCATGACATTCATGGCCATGATGAGAGCATGTAAATTTCTGACCACAACTGTAACTGAATATCACCAATGGTGTAATGAAGATCGTCCAAATATTGCTGGTATTGGATTGATGGACTTGTGGCTTTAGTTTTGATTTTGTGGTGTTACATGGAGCGCATATTTAAGAGGCTATGTGTGTAGTAAATGATGTAATGTGTTTCAGTACAGTTATAGATAAAAGAGTGATTCCTAGGCATGTTTGAAGGCATGTGGGTGTTACCTCTCCATCAGTTACCGTTGAGTAGTTAACTTGTGCCACTGTCACACCAGGCAGCTCTGAGGCATCCGCAAGAGTGGCAACTGTGTGTCCTGTACCAACCTGAAAAAACAAATTAATGCCAAGTACATTAAACTTTGTTAAAAAAGAAAAGAAAAAAAAAGTCCCACTCAGAAATACGAAGGCCATGCAGTGGATAAAACGCACCTGGATAAGCGAGACTGTTCCATCTGGATTGTTGATGGTCTGTACCACAGTCTGTGAGGGCACAAGGTGAGCTATACCTTGTGCAGTGGTCAGATGGTGCTGGGTGGTGGTTGCCGTGGTTACCTGCTGGTCTTCAAAAGCATATAATAGATCCTCACGGCCATGCTGCTTATAGCAGTTTTTCACTATGGTTCGCAATGCCTGTGTCCAAGACACCTGAGGAAGTACAGACACAAGTTAATGTGTGCAAAAATTCTTAAGACTGATAAACCTAAGGCACAGTGTCATATATATATATATATATATATATATATATATATAAATCATATGATAAATATGAATTATGTAGAATGGGATTAAATTAAACTTTGATAATGAATGGACATACTCCTGTTTCCTTTGGTCTAGAGCTAAATCAGAAGATCAATACCAAGACAGATAGCTTTCTCATGAGTCTAAAGTACAGAATCTGTTTAGTTTATTGTCACTTTAGGATCTACAAAAATTTGGCTTTTATTGCTTGAACAATCTGTAATCCCAACCAACATTCATTTTGTGAAGAATCCCAACCTTGCACTCTTTCCCTGCAAAATATCACTATATTATACAAGTGTTTCTCTTACTCTCTGTTTCTGCTCCTCTGTGCGCACATCACTGCGGACGTTGGCCCAGGGGATGTCCTCAGGCCACCACACTGGCTTGCAGCTCTCCTTACCCCAGCCAGGCTTCCCTCTGCCTGTTGAGTACTTTAGCATCTCTGGGATGAATGCTCGTAGCTGTGCCTAAAGGAAAACAAAAGAGAAAAAAAAATGCATGGAAAAAAAGAGATGATATAGACAGCAAAAATGTGGAGAGCTGCAGCACACACGCCCTTGAGCAGGCCGGAGGAGACGCGCATTAGGTACCTGCAGTGGGTGCTGAGGTGGTCAAGGGCTGAAAATAGAAACAGGCTTTCTAAAAGAACAACAATGGGGTCAGGTTTATTAACAGACCAATCTATGGCTATGGCTCCAGCCTGATGTATCAGACAGACACCATGAGCACATCAGAGGTGATCCAACTGAGTTCAGCAGACAGCCTGTTCCAACAAAGGCTCCAGTATACTGAGCAGAGGTAATAACAAGGACGAGACATCAGATTTGTTAAAAATTAAAACTGACTGTCAAACAAGGCCATTGCATTAAGTCTGTGCTATTATTTGTACAGAGAATTATTTCAATATTGTCAACAGACTATATCAAGTGTTTGTCCACCATGTTGAAGTACCTTACAATGAAGTAAGGTAAATAAGTCATTGTACTGCAGGGTGGTAGAGTTATTTTCATCTTATCGAAGTGCCGATTTTGCCGGTGACCGGCTGCTGAAAATGTTGTTGTGCTAAAAGTTAATAATCCGGGCTTTACAGTGCATCTAGCTTCTAAACTGACTCGAATAATAGCTGCACTACAAGGCAAAAAAAAGCAAACGAATGATGCTCTTAATCTCATCTGACTTGCTTGTTATTGATCGTCTGTATGCATTCTTCATGTGCAATAGTGAGCAGCACGCATATGCACTCCTGGTCACATCAACACAGCCAGAGCAGGCTCACACTCACATTCACTGACATGCCGTGGTGGGGGTTTAGTGCCAATGTCCTCGGTGTCCTGGTAATATGCAAGCATCACCGGGGGATTATATTGCACAATGAGGCACTGCAGCGTCTGCCTGCCTTGACATCACAAGCTAAATTTGGTTCCGGGAGAAATAAATCCCTCCCTCCTCCCCATTAGACCCCCTTTTCTAACTCACAGTCACACAGCTCCTCGGCGCATCATGCAAAGAGATATGAGAAAATGGATCTTGATAGAAAATGGAGGGTCAATACTTCACGCCAGCTTTCGAACAACAAACTCTCCACGTAATGGAGCTGTACCAGAGCTAACACTAGCTCAGCAACTTGGATTAACCTGTGAAAAAGCCTTGTAGGAAAATGATTCTCCCATTTACACCTGGGATGATGTGATGTATGTGGATCTATGTGTGCAAGGCCAGATGGCTAAATTACAGTGACTAGTAAGTTAAGTGGCATGTTGCCCTCACACCCACCACCCCACCCCAACCCTAATCCTCCAAGCAGTGGTGCAATCAGGTTTCAGGAAGGCTGTTATGTTGCTGGGTTCCTGAACCTAACAAGGCAAGGGGGTAATTATGGGCTCAGGTTAGTTGTGGGATCACCTGCTACAGATGCTCCATATATTTGACAAGCTAGGGCCTCTGCTTAACCTCACTTGGGATTTCTTGTAGATATCTTCATAAAAGACATGTTTCTGATATGAACTGGGTGGCTCTGCTAAATTAGCTTCCTCTCATCTCATTCGCTGGCCAAGGTTTATCAGCTTTTCCCAGAAGGACTAAACAACTTCCCGTTTCCAACACACAGCACACACATATCTCTAAAAACACCCACCCCCACACCTTTCCACCTGGCTTGTCCATACTGAGTGAGGCAACAGGTTACTCGTGATAATCTCATCCCACTACTTCCAGAAAAACAAGCTCCAACTAACACCTGGCCTCCAAGGATTCATCCGGCACTGGGATTGGCTAACGTGCTCCCAGGGTTGTGGATCGTCTCTGAGGGCCACTGTCATGCTGCCTAGTGTGACGATGATCCAGAGAATGCGTCAGCAGCGCTGGGACAGCAGAGTAAACAAGCCAAGCTCCCCTGGGTTGAAAAGAAGGTTCAGGCCTGCCAGTGGTACTAATGCTATGGTGAAGGACCTACAACGAACCAGCTACTCTGCTCTTCTCCTCACTGCTTATCAAAGAGAAGGTTTAGCTTTTTCTCAGATTACAATTTCTTTTAATGATGACGCTGCTCTTCAGGATGAGAATAAATGTATAACTGCTGACTATACCTGGATCAATTAAAGACATCAAAAATGAGCTGGTGGACAACTCACCTACAAACAAGCATTTGACCTTGATACATATAGTTAGCTAAGCTCTTTCTCTCACTAGTTATAAGACACGGTTTTATTGTCTGATTTGTTAGCAGCTGGTGCCCTCTGCTGGGAGCAGGTTGTGTATTAGTGAATTTCTTTTTTTTTTTTTTTTACAGGGGTGTAAACCTTAACACTTGCAAAGTTTGGTCCTTAAAAATAAAGGCACTTCAGGAAAATACAGATAAGGCCTGATTTAAACTTGTGCACCTGAGGCGCACGTCAGGTTACGCCGTAGGCTTTCAGAGGGGTTTGCGGTTACGATGTAGCTATGGTGTAAATCTCCCGCCGAAGCATAAATCTCCAGTAAGCCTTACCTGGGTCATCTTATCCACAGAGACAGGGATGCCATCAATAGTGAGTGGAGGCAGCTCTGAGGCCAGTTCTCCACCTGCAGGGGCATGCTCAGCCAGGGCGTTCTCCAGGTCCTCCAACAACATGCTCTTATACTTTCTCACCTAGTATACATGAAAGATATATCACAGTGTGCCAGCCTGAGCTTTTAAGAGCAATACTAGAGAAATCAAAAGAATCACTGAAGAAAACATGCCAAACCTTTGCTAGTAGGCACCTTCACAAAGGTAAATAACTGCATGCCTTTTTTGTTTGTCATCAAGAATAAATCATTATAGCCTTTTATATACTACTATTAACTATAAAATTATTACTACTTTTTGGCACACTGAATAAATGATTATCGGGAAGAAAGATGTGATGCATGCAGGATTTAACATGCAGTGTGAATTTATGACAAGAGAAACGCCAGATACGCATGCGTGACTGAGAGGACTTCACTGGAATAAAATGAAGGAGAACATTGCAGCAATTAAGAGGTTGGGTGGGACGGTAAGTTTCACTGTGTTGCAGACAAATGCATTCAACCTGCTCTATTTATAATACTTACCACATTCTCCAGAGGAGCGGCACCAAACACCTTGAACACAGGGTTAGGTTTGGAGGGGGAGATGCACAACACTATGGCTTGTTGGCCCACTCTGGTGGTGTACTCATCCAGTGTGGCTCGCAGTTTCCTGTTAACACACACCATCCTTTACCTCTGTGTTCAGATTAAAAGCCACAAAGTACAACACCAATTCTACCCTAGGAGCTGAGAAAGGGATATTTTGGTGACTGTAATGCTGAAGGAAAGCTATTGGTAGATAGTTTCCTTATTGTTAGTTTAAGTTCACCTGAGCAGACGAGTCTGCTGCCTCTTGCGTATGGAAGGGTTGGATTCAAAGATATGAGGCCTTTTTCTTTTCTTCCCAGTTGCCACAGCAGCAGCAGCTGCCATACCTACTGGCCCTGAGAGAAAGAGGAGGAAAGAGAGATTTTATCAAAGGTAAAAACAGACATAAAATATTTTTGAGTCCTCCTTTTCCCTCTCTGATTTGAGCTTTTGATAACTACCTTAAACACAGCCCACATGGTTGTTACTGTTCAATTTCTTTTTTTTAATTTAGCTCGAAATATGTTTTAAAAAGGACCTGAAATAGCAGTTCACTGGTCTCATTTCAAATCATGTCAACTTTAAAGGAAAAAGGTGAAAAAAAAAGGTCAGAGGCTTGACAGGAGGAAACACTTCCTCCACAACTAGTCCACTGCCGCCACCTGTTGTTCAACTGAAAGCATTTCGCTTAACTCATGGGGTTACAGATGTCTTACTGGGCGAGGACAATTAATGAGAGATGATAAGAAGAATAAAAAACCAACAAAAAAAGATGGTTTGTTTTGAGCAGTTGATCTTCTTATCTGCCACAAAGAATGCAACCTCAATATCTCCATTTTACTGATGGCAATTATCAACAAACCTGCAGATCACTAAGCATTTTTGGTTGTAACTTAAATCAGACTCAACTTAAACACTCCCAGCACTTTGGAAACGGCACGTTTCCCTCGACAGGACAGAGTTTAGACTCACCTGCAGCAGCCAGGTGAGCTGTGACCTCATCAGTGCCAGCCGAGTTGAGGATGTCTGTGTCATCATACGGATCGTCATCTGGTGAGGATGTTGAGTCTTCCTCAGCGCTCATCATGGATGTATCAGTCAAGGTGGTCACATGTACCTATACACAAATCAATGAGTGAATGAACCTGGGATTTAAATTTGACTGGGGTATTAAGGTTTCTGATCTGGACTGGTAATCTAACAAGATAAGTGATTAATGTCTGTTATTTTTTTTTTTATAATTTACACCATTTATTATGCTTGTAAGTGCACCTGCTGAACCTGCTGGCTGACAGCGCTAGCCTCGATGGTGGTCATGTGCTCTGTCTGGTGAACGGCGTGCTCATCCATTATCAGCCAGCTGGTCTACACAGGTAGGTCCACAGTACAGTTACTGAGGAAAGAAAGCGTGAAGGGATCAAACCAGATCAAACTGAATGAATCTGTGGAACATCTTATCTTAACAAGACAAGATGCTGATGTTTATTTGTACATTTAAATGAATTCATATGCACCGGGAATTTGGAACTGTTGGGACATTTCAGACAAAACTGTGACCATGCACAGTCGTCGCTGTCGTTTACAGGGAGATCTGTCATTTAAAGATGCTGTGGGGTGTCTTTGTGTTTGTGCTTAGTGCACCGCTGCTGCTCTGCCTCTAGAGGACGTCATACTGCATTAATAGGGAGTTTCATATGGATTACTGTCTGAATGTTTTATTTTGCCACTCCTTTGATTGCACCACTCTTACTCTGCCCATAGAGGGCACTCATATTAGGTGTTACAGGTAATTTGGAAGCTATGCAGTTCACCCAATAATGAATACCTTAGCACTACTTGGAAACAGACAATTCCACGTCCCACTAAAGGCCCATTTAAAACTGTCATTATGTGGAATATTCCATATTAATCTGGTAAACTGGATATGTGAGTATGTGGAGTTACACTGTTATGTGGCTGAGGAAAGACAAACTTACACACACATATGCTTTTGTTCACTTAAAAAAAAAACCCCAAATCAGTCAACATACAACGACTGAAGCTTGACTAAACGAAAGGAGACAGTTTCATGGTGATAACCTGCTTCGTTGATACAGTGAAAGTTGATGAATAGAATAATTTTATGATCCGGTCTGTGCACACATGGCTTTAACTTTGGCAGTGACATAAAAGGATGCTGATACTCCCCCAAAAAAGATAAGCACTGAAATTCCTGCAGTTTTTTTTTTGTTTTTTGCATCAAATACATTTCGTGCCAGCTGCAGTACATGGAAGTCTAGACTCTGATGGGATCAGTGATGCACGAGCATGTGTAACCACTTCAGTGCCCTGCAACGAGCGTAACTTTGCACAGCACCTGTAGGGAACTAGTCGTGCCAGAGTGTAGCTAGCCGATCAGCCGATCAGCCGGTCTGCTGTCACCGACTGCTCCATTGAGCTAAGCTAGCAATGCCCTACATTCAGCTAATTAGCTGCCTAGCTAACCATTTGGCGGTATAGAGCCAGTCGTCTGAAAGGGCATGATCTCTGCCAGCTGGTTTCCATGTTCACACACTAAACAAAACGATTTCAACGCGCAGTGAAAGCCGTCGTAATGCAGCAGCTAGCACGTAACCCGCGCAAAATAACACAAAACAGGGCGCCATAACAGGCCCGGGCCTGCGTCTCATCCTCAGCTATTCTTCTCTCTCAGAGCTTGATGTCGATACGCGCCAAGATCACGATTCCCCCTAAAAACGGGTTTAAAATACAATCCCGCTCCAGTCAACATCTAAACAATCTGCATCTTTCACCCCAACGCTGCCGGGTTCGATGATGCGGCTGCGCCGGGGCTGAAATAGATGGAGATTGCGCGGTAGGGCACTAACCTCAGAGCGGCTGCGCTACTTCGGGCCTGCGCCGTACAGCGGGGATGGAGCCGAGCTTTAATGGAGGACAGAGGGGAGCCAGCACCAAACACAACCAACAGACCGCACACAACACTGAGCTGCACTAGTGATGCTTTCAGGTGCCCCTCGCGTGTTTCTTAATCCCAGAGTCACAGTAGTGCGTGTTGAAACTACAAGAACAAACGTGCACATAAATACTTTGTTTCATTACATGTTTTCCTTAAGATGATTCGATGATAATAATTCATAGCGGCTGTGCTAAAATTAAACAAAGTGTTAATCAAAAATGTAAACCATATGGTTTTTAATTTCTCGAAATCTTTTAATGAGCTGCTACAAAACTCTTAAATATCCGATTCAGTTTTTTTTATCAGTTTTTTTTTTTGTTTTTTTTTGTTTTGTTTTTGGAAACAGGTAGGAAATGTATAAGGCTTAAAACAAAAGAGTAATTAAAAATGAAAGGATATGGGGATGTGAAACACAAAGTTAATCTGAGTAAATTAAGGTTTTAAAACTTTGAATAGAAGGTATTTTTTTTTGCAAAAAATACATTACAATTTTCATTTCCACGTTTAGAAAACCTGGACGTCATAAAATTTTCAGTTTAATCACACGGACGACCGTTTTTCAGTGTTGTAGTTACGCCCATAGCTTATGATTCTGTAATGGAACATTACATTTTCTATAGACATTGAACGCCACATAAGACCTGTCGAACCACGCCCCTTTCTGTTCAACCGCGGCAGACGCTTGTAGATAGTCGTTACATAAATGCGGTCAACGTGGTCTAATCCGGTTTGGCAACAAACACAAAACCACAAAAATTAAAAATAAAAAAAAAAAATAAAAAATTGTTATTCCGTGTTAATAAAAACTACTCTCCTAATCTAAGACAGCATCACTGCCAAGTAAAGAACAACAGCCTCTAAACCAAAATAAGCTTTCCAATTTACTCCAATTAGCCACCCATGTGGCATACAGACACCGGCTGCTTTCTATAATGAGCATTTGGATTCATCTAAGAGGTTAGTTGACTTAACCTTCTTGTTTGTCGACTTTATCTTGTTTATTTCTTTTAGTAATATTACACAACCATTTTGCACAACTTTAGTTATGACGCAGAAGATAATTACAGAAAATAATCCTCCCTCCCCAATCCTCCCTAAATTTAGATTATGCTTACATTTTCAAGAATTTTGCTGTGCCGATTTTAAAATGGTGAAACATTTGCAGTTAACTTATGCCTATCAGGTTATTACCTTTCTTAATAGTTAGCATTTTTTAGGAGGTTTTTTTTTTTTTTTTTTAGATAAATTA
>VUQS01034152.1:35793-46865 GCA_015108495.1 Heterochromis multidens
ACGTTTTTATAGTATTTATTTGCAATGAAATGTAAGATATACATTATAATCTTATAAAAAAAGCAGCAACAAAAACTTACTCAAAAGAAACACCATCCCACAAGATGCACAATACACATAGTAAACATGCAGTTTTGTCCATTTTATTTGTTAGACATGTTTTATGAATTTTAAATATATATATATATTTTTTGTGTAACTCAAGAATAAAGTTCCAGTTAAATAGATTTCTCTATTGTTTTAATACCACACAGGTAGTGCTTCTCAGCTCTCTGCAACTTGTTAGCTTTCTCTAGTCTTAAGCAATTTTTATCTGTATTGGTGGCAGTGAGTAGTATACATTTTAAGATGGTGCTGTAACCCTGACCCAGTTGGCATTTTTAACAGGTTTGAGGGATACACAATGTGGCGTTCACCTTCTGGTGGGAAAGTGTACTGAACGGATAAAAAGGTAAGTTTCTGAAGCGCTTATATTTAGTTTCATAAGTCCTCAAGAGGGCAGTGTTGCATTACAAATCAGTCATGAAGCTGAGCCCTTCAAGTTTGTTGTAACAGGAGATGGCAGCAGGGCATCACTGATGCAGCTCTCTGCAGGTGCCCTGGCATGTATTCAAGATGATGGATGTTTTACATTAGTGTGTGATGACAGCAGCTTATGTTTGTGTCTCACTAAATGTCAGCAAGTATCATATTAAAAAATCTGGCAGGAGAGCTGCAGAGTGTGATCCTGCATTGTACAGCTTCCATACTGTGTAGCTGACCTTCATTCCTCTCTGTCTCACTGTCATCCCTCTCTCTGTCTTTGTTTGCTTTCTCCAGACAGACATGTGTTTTCATTGTTTCCTAAAGCTTCACCATGGATATATATATATATATATATATATATAGAAAGAAAGAAAAAGTGGGTATGTTTTTTTTTTTCCTGTTCCATACAACCTGTGTTGAGAATTTAAAATGAATTTGTTGGATTTTCTTTGCAAAAAAGTCAGCCGTTGTCTATATTGTTTGGCCTGTCTTTTATTCAGTTTTCTGGCTCGGGAGATCATTTAAACATAATTATTTTGGTAGCTAACCTGCACTCTGGCATATAGATCATCTTAGCAGAGTCATTACTACTCAGAAGTAATTATTATGCCATTCACTGAATTTGTTTCTCAAGGGCACTGCAGTGTAAAGCAGTATCCTTTAGATAGGTGATGATGTGACATAGATGGACTGAAAAGCTGTAGAATGTTAAAGAAGCAAGGTGCTATTATTTGGCCCTATTCTGCTTTCTCTGTCATGGGCTATGGTTAGGTATAGATAAGGTTTACAGCCTGGGGGTCTGGAATCAATAATGGATGTAATTGGTGAGCTGGAAGTGAGGATAATTGAAGGTAATTGTGTGCACCGTCACAAGCCTTGGAGAGAGGTCAAGTTGTCGAAGACAAGAAGATGGCGGGGATGGGAAATCACCCTCTCTACCCTAGACCTCCTACTGTATACCTGCAGTATACAGCATTACTTGGTAACAACCTCTCTGAGTTTTATTGACTTTCTTTTTAATCTTCATTAAGGTGTGGCCTTGTAGTAAACTAGATCTTTTGCACCTTTGGTCCTTTTGGTGTAAAGGTACAATTTACTGATGTTAGATTGTAAGATTCTGCCATTTGTAGAGGAAGCTTTACAAACATGTTGTTGCCATTTGAAGCTGTAGATGTTATGCTTTTAGTTATTTGCTGTTATATGTATACACTTGTTACAATGGTGGATGCTCAACGTTTCAAATAATGGGGTCTGCACATGAGAAAGTAATCCGTATAAGCCAAAAGCTCAGTCTTCAGACTGTTTCAAACTCTAGATTTTAGTTGTTATTTTTTTAAAACTCTTACCTCTGTATGATGTCAAACAGATCAGATATTTCCTAATATCAGCAGCCCCACTGTTCAAACCTTCTGTTTATGAGGGGTACCCAATCAGAAGAAAGTTGGCTTGAAGTCAGTGTAGCCTTAAAGGGTTTGTTTCAGACCCTGCATGAACCGAGGGGCTACACCAAAGCCCAGTATAAGATGATTTTCATTTCTAGTAGACTGGATTACTGCAATGTGCTTTTTGCTGGACTTCCTAAAACAACTGTCAGTAAGCTGCAGCTTATCCAGAATTCTGCTGCAAGTTTATTAACGAAAACCAATAACAGAGAGCACATCAGTCCAGTCTTAGCAAAGCTACACTGGCTTCCAGTATCTTACAGAATTGATTTTAAAATACTCTTACTCGTATATAAAATCTTAAATGGTCTTGGACCGTCTTACATGTCTGACAGTTTGTCACTTTACATCACAACTTGCTCTCTTAGATCCTCCACTGCCAAATTGTTAGCTATCCAATACTGCTCACAGAAAAATTGAGGATGCAGCTTTTGCAGTTTATGACCCCAAACTCTGGAACAACTCCCCTCAAAATATTAGGGACGCAAACTCTACCAATAATTTCAAGAAACTCTTAAAACACACTTTTTAAATCTGGCATTTAACTAGTGTTTCCACTTAGTAATAATACCACTCTGAGTTCTAGTGAGTTCAGCCCCATTAAAGTAATCTGGCAGATACAGAGCGTAGTTTTCTTCCTCATAGTTTCCTTCATCAGTACCATATTGGCCTTCTACTTCTAAGTTTGTTTCTTGTTCATATTTTTCTTTGTGTTTTTATGGGATTTTATGTATTATTTATTTTTATATATGTGCTATGTATATATTTACATGTGTGGGTGTGCATGTATGTATTTTTCAGAATCAGAATACTTTATTAATCCCTGAGGAAATTTTGTGGTTACAGTTGCTCCAGGACAGTAAGAAAGTACTGTACTGATAGTTCTGATAGTAAGTTCTGATAGGTTGCTTGTTTGTTTAAATGTCTTTTAAAATATTTCTTAATCCCCTCCCCTTAATGCCTTGATATGTTTTTATGCCAGTAAAGCCATCTGAACCTCCACACATGATATTGAGCTATACAAATACATTGAATTGATTCATGATTATTTTGAACTGTGAATCATGCAAAGTTACTCTACTGGAGTCCAAAGATAAAATATGGAAATGCTGTAAATGAGTATAATAATCAATCCCCTTTCATTTAAACACAACTTTGTAGTTTGAATTTTCATTCCTTTAATTCCTTGGGTCTCTTGGGCGTCCCAATTAATCTTCAATCCAGTACCAACTCTTAAATATTTTTCTTATCAGTCACAGTTTTTTACCTGGAAAATTGTGCAGCCACTTCATTTAGTCACTTGATTTAGGCATGTTGTTTTTCTTTTTTTTGTCAGAACAACCTGTGCAACTGTAGTGCTGGCCCCGAAAGAAGTACATTGACATAGGTTTTGGCAGTCTTCATTAAGGATACTTCAACAGCAGTGTATGGTGTAATTTTTTTATTTTAAAATGTCTGCTACTTGTATTAAATCAGGCCACCACAGTGCAGAATCTTATAGCCAGTGTGTATGTAGATGCTAATAGTAACTGGCATACTCTGAATCTCTTTGGTAATGTGTATTGGACTGAAGCAACACATAGAATACTGATTAAATTCTCTAATAGATTCTTTTCTCTTGGTGAACTTTCCAGGGGCAGGTAAGTTATTAAAGGTGAAAAATTTTCTATGGTCAGCAGGGGGCACTGCAGTACCGTGGATTACTTCAAAACTCAACCTCTGCAGAAACTTCACTGGTGCTCTGCAGAGTCATGGCCACTGAATGATATGACACATTCATTCATATTTCACTCTAAGAACAGCGATTACTCCCATCTTGGAGCAGCTTGGAGTAAAATGATTCCAAGATCTGCATTCTCTTATCTTTCTGTAGATTATATCTGCTTTACCACTATAGGATTTCACAGTCCAATTAACGTTATGTTGCAGAAAATACAGTTATTTTGTGTTGGCAATAGTGATAGATAAATAAAGGGATGTATCTATCCTAACCTTGGACACGCAAAATACACTGTGGTTGTGTACACCGCATAAAAGATAATGTTATTGTAGAAATGCCACTGCGTTTTCTTTGATAATACAATGTTTGCTATGGACTTCCTGTTTCGGATAAAGAGAGAATATTTTAATCTGAATAAGGTTTTCAGTTTTTTTGGGTTTTTTTTGTATTAATACCAAAAGTTTCAGTGTGGGTATAGTCCCTTACATTATTTACTTAGATTACCTGCTGAATGCGTACTGTAGATACCCTTTAACAGCCTAACAGCTTTACAGTATTTGTAAGCATTACTTGTGCAACTGTAAAAGTTTACAGTCTGAATTTGCTGCAGAATTGCATAAACAAGGGTGTGTTGTACCAACTCTGTTGTTTCATAACCTGATGTACTTACTTTAATACAGTATAACTAATTTAGTTAAAACGGCAGAAGTAAGTTTCCTCTGAGGGATGGCGGGGCACTCCCTCAGAGGAAGGGTGAGGAGTTCAGTCATTCAGGACTCAGAGTAGAGCTGCTACTCCTCCACATCAAAAGGAGCCAGTTGAGATGGTTTGGGCATCTGACTAGGATGACTCCTGGACACCTCCTAGTTGAGGTATTCTGGGCATGTACTACCAGGAAGAGGCCCTGGGGCAGACCCAGGACATGCTGGAGAGATTATGTCTCTGGGTTAGCTTGGGAACACCTTGGTGTCCACCTGGATGACCTGGAGGAGGTGGCCTTGAAGAGGGACCCGCATAAGCGGTAGAAGGTGGATGGATGGGTAGTTAATTCATATGCAAACATTAAACTAACATAGTTGCAGTAATCAAAATTAAACATATCTCTCGGGCCTTTTTTAAAAAATAGATTTTTTTTTTTTTTAGAACTGTCTTAAATCCTACAAAGAGTATGTAAACATTTTAAAGTTAACACAAGAAGTCCAACAGGAGCAGTGGTTGTGTTGACAAACAAAAACATGAAAAATTTTAGATGCATTTATACAGCATCAGTCATCTGCTTTGATGTTGCAGCCAAAGGTTTCCAGGTGATCACACAACTTCACAGCCCTCCTGTCATTGGTTGGCTCAGAGGTACAGTAGCTGCTCTAGCATTCCTCCTTGTAGTTCCGACTCCCCAGGGGGAGCCGCTGAAGGATGTTGTCAGTGATGAATACTCTTTGTAATCTAACGGGATATTAGAGTGGAAGTGCTCAACATTCAGCTAGAGGGAGGGAATAGAGAGAGAACATTTACAGAATCTTACATACATGGAAACCATGAAGGGACTTAGTATTGATTATATATTTTCACTCTAGTTTTTCTGTTTTTGCCTACTACATGTTTCACTCTTACCTCAATCATCTGCTCACCCTCTTTCCTCCACCATCCCTCCATCCTTTCTCATATTATGTGTTTTGACTACAAGAAGTATTTTTGAATAAATACAAACTGAATGTAGTGGTTCAAAACAAAGTTAATGTAAGTATTTGAAAAAGAGCAAGTACTACTTTAGATAAGTTTGGAAGACATCAGGAGTGTTTTCACGACAAATAATCAAGTCAAGAATTTGCCTTTATTCTTCAGGCACAGCTTGTTGTCAGTGGAAACAGGAATATGGAGAATCAAGGGCAAGAAAAACAGGATAACAGGGAAAAAACAAGCAGTACATGTAAAGGCAAGATGCTGAACTATCAGTAGACTGTCTCTCAAGTGTCTATTTCCTTCTCCCTTCACAATGTTGTTCCCATGCCTAATTGGAAATGTAGTGTAGGTAATGAACCCATTTATAGACTCATTACAATATTCTGCACTAGCAAAAGGTATTGTGCTGAGACGCAGGACAAGAGCTGTGGAGAGGAGAGATTAGAATGGAAAGAAGTAAATACATGAAGGACATTCATAGATGGAAAAATATATCGGGTAGGAGACTAAATATTTTGACATAAAAAAAAGATATCTCACAGGTGTACTTTTATGCCTCTTTGCACATGCTGATTGTTGTGACCAAGATAATTGGGAGCCTTTCACCTTGTGTTGTACAGTAAATGCTTGCTGAGAAACATGGGAATATAGTCATGCTGCTCTATATTGTGCAAACTCAGTTTTTGATTGCAAGATTCAACACCATGATGAAATCTGAACTTTCAGAACAAGTCACCTTTATAACTGTAGCTACTAGTGATCGGAAAAGGTGAAATCGACAACAACAAGAGAAGAAATATGCATGATAAGATGCAAGGGTTTATCTCTACTCTTCACTCTGTTCTATACTTGGCTTAGTTTGCTCTTGCTGGGAGTTACAAGGTCAGATTATCAACACTGTCATCTTTTATCATCAGTATTCCAGCACCTATGGTTTTTGGATCCTGAGTAGCCAAGAGACTCATGTCTCTAGGAGAAAAGAATGAGGACAGAAACAATATGCCTACAACAAAAAAGGTTTGAGTATTCATTCATACTTAATTTTGGTAAATATTGTCTAACAGTCTTGTGATGATACAAATGTGATGGCAGCTATCGCAAAAAGTCTACTAAACTATACTTTTTGATTCGTCCCAGCCAGTTACATTTTCACATAATTACTCACTAAGCCTCAGCCTAGTTGAAATTCTGTTTGCACAATATTTGACAAAATTCTATTAGTTACAAGTTGTGTACCAGCACCACGACCTTAACTCTTGATGATGAAGATGAAATACAAAGCACAGTAATGGATTCACCTGCCATTTCCTGTTTTAAATCACATAACCCATGGTTAAATGGTTGGGAGAAGTGCATATTTTGATGCCAGCGACTCACTCTGTCATACTTAATGGCACAATGTTTTCTCTTTGACTTAATGAGCTTCATTAAGGTCTGACTCACTAGTCTTCTGAGTTTAGTTTTTTTTTCTTCCCCTCTCTTATGCTAATTCAGTAACAGGAATTGCTGTTTTCATGCTGGGTAAGGCCTGTAGGGTAAAATGTCACGAGCTAGTGTTTCATTCTACATGAATGTATATGGTCCATGGTAAAGACACTTTATCTTGTCTCCTCTTACTAGATGTAGCACAGTGCACTTCACTTCTTTATTGGTCTCTTACCCGACTTGTCTTCCACATAGCGTTTCTTGTCCATATAGTGCAGGGGTACAAGTCCATGGGGTATAAGTACACCCTGTGATTCAATGGCTTGTAGAACCACTTTTAGTAGCAATAACTTGAAGTAATCATTTTCTGTATGACTTTATCAGTCTCTCACATCATTGTGGAGGACTTTTGGCCCACTCCTCTTTACAGCATTGCTTCAAATCCTTGACGTTTGGCATTGGTTTATGCACAGCTCTCTTAAGGTTCCGCCACAGCATTTCAATCAGGTTGAGATCTGAACTTTGACTTGGCCATTGCAACACCTTGATTCTTTTCTTTTTCAGCCATTCTGTTGTAGATTTGCTGCTTTGCTTGGCATCATTCTCTTGTTGCGTGACCCAATTTTAGCCAAGCTTTAGCTGTCAGACAGATGGCCTCACATTTGACTCTATAATACTTTGGTATACAGAGGAGTTCATGGTTGACTCAATGACTGCAAGATGCCCTGGTCCTGTGGCTGCAAAAAAGAAAAAGGAAAAAAAAAAAGCCCAAATCATCACCCCTCCACCACTATGCTTGACAGTTTGTATGAGGTGTTTATGCTGATATGCTGTGTTTGGATTTCGGCAAACATGGTGTGCATTATGGCCAAACATCTCCACTCTGGTCTTGTCTGTCCAAAGGACTTTGTTCCAGAAGTCTTGTGGTGATATGAGGCCAACTCCCCAGTTGGCCTCATATCACATGACCATATCTCCAGCGCATCCTTGCTGGTGCTCCATTGGTGGATAAATATACTGGATGAAGACAACATTTCTACAAAAAAAAAATTTGAGTGGATTGGTAGATAGGTATACTGGACGTATATGATTGGACGTATGCTATTTAAAGTGCTGTCTCCAATATAGTTCTTGATGACCCTGATGAAGGCCACAGGCCGACACTGTGGTCAAGTAATAAAGCAACCCTTTAAAACAAGTTATACTTGTTCACCCTTCTTCTTGTTGTACTGTCATGAAATTTAAGATTTAACATACTAAATGAGGCCCGTAGAGTCTGAGATGTAGCTCTTGGATTTTTTGGAGTTTCTGAGCATTGCACAGTCAGATCTTGGGGTAAATTTGCAGGGAAGATTGTGGCATTATGTTAACATACACTTGAATGCTCCAGACCAGCAAAATGCCAAAACTCCTGCTTTTATAGAGGTATTCACACTTGCTGATGATCAATTAATCAAGGGCATTTGATTAGCAGAAACTGGCTGATCCCTACCCTCTTAGTTCCTGTTTCCTTTTTCACACAACTGCACAGAATCCTGTGAAAACTTTTTTTTTCATGGCTATATATCCTAATCTGTTTTTTATTTACATTCAAGCCTTCACACCACAAACAATGAAATATCAAGAATCCGAGATGCTGATTCATTTAAATCTGGAGGAAAAAGAGCTGACGAGGGATGAAAAGCAACTCTGTTTTTAAAGGCCAGCCACTTTGACTTCTTGAATATGTGTGTGTGTACTTGTGCTGTCCTTGCTCTAATTGACCAGCTGTGGCTACGTGTTCTGCCTCCTTAAAACCCCCATTGATCCCACAGCCATTTCACAACAGGCCTTATTGCTTTGCTTGTGCCCTCTGTTTCAGCTGTCTGTATTACCCCTGAAAAGGAGTCAAGGAAAAGATGGGGACTGAGCAAGCGAATGTGGAAGAACTGTGGCGTTAGCTTCAAGTGGAGGAGGGGTGAGAAGGAAACTGTACATTAGGAGATGTTCAGGAAGATGGGTGTTTTTTGTCACTTTATAATTTCCAAATCCTATTCATTGAGTCATTGAAAACTATTTATATTATAAATTAAATGTGACACTATATAAACAGAATTCTCCTTCAGATACCTACTTGATACGGTGTGCAGGAATCAATAAATCGATACCTGCATAAATGAGTTAGTAAAGATTTCTGATGACAGAAGCAGCATGCAGAAAAATGTCCCACATTTGCAGTTATTAAAATGTAAATCTTCCCACATTTCTTGAATGTCAAATTCAGTGACAGTAATTTAGTCTAAGTGGAGTACATTAACATGTTCTCATTCAAAATATATAATTGCAGGGCTAAATGGGTGTTAAGTCTTCTGAAATGCATGCCGTGTAACCTCAAGGTCTGGGTCTGGCCTGGCCAAGAACCATTTGTCACCCCTCTTGCTCTCTTCTCCCATGTGCCTTATAAAAGCAAAAACCTTTAAAAACAAATAGAATTGTAATTGCTTTTAGCTGTGGGCTAAGGTCAAAGAATGTGCTACTTTCAAACTTGGCTGGCTTTGATTGCAAGCTTAAGCACATTTTCAAGGAGAGAAACTTGGAAAAGTCTTGGTTAACAGAATTCCATCTGCTTTATAGTCGATACAACGATGGAGCTCTGCCAAACACCACACACCTCCAAGCTCCTCTCGCTCTGTAATGTTATACAAACTTTGACCTTTCTCCCTCCAGGACTGTTCTCCGGGGTTATGGGCCAGGGTCAAGGCCATTAAACCTGGCTCAATAAGTTGCTGAGGCCTCTGTCTGCCCCCCCCCCAACTGGTCCATGTGAGGCCTGAAGGTTCAGAGTCAGCAAAGTTGGAATCTGGTCCTGTCAGCAACCTTCAGAGATGGTTTGAATAGTGCGTCTCTGTGGTAGTCTATCTTTATTTTCAGCATGAATGATACTTGCTGATACATGCTGATCCCTCTTAATGTGCAGTCATACTCATTTTTTGGCATACTTGCATGAATCCTCAGATTTGTAATATTTTTTGAAAATTAGCATATTTGGTACTTACTGGCATTTTTGAAGCATCTGCCACTGATAACTGTAGACAGCACAGGAAGTTGAAGGAAATGGCACATGCATTAGACTGATACTAAAAAGAGTGATCATTGCTGAAGAACTGCTAGTGTAAAAATGTTGCACACTGCCTACAAGCGTATCAGCACTTGCATAGACCCATAATTTGATATGGTATATTACCATTACTATGGAGTTTTATCTTCTCTGATAACGGGTGATTTCACACTGAACAGAGAATATTTTGCAAATCCATTCTTATCAGTTTCATCACTCTTAGGGTATCCAAACATATAAAATTGATATTTGACCAATTTGTGTCAGTAAAAGAGGTCTTTGTCATGATGAAAGTTTGGCAGTTGAATTTTTTTCATCTATTTTTCAAACCGCCGACTTATTTGCTCAATTATATATACCAGCCACCAAGATCAAATGCCACCCTCTTAACTGTGTTATCATTATTTTACTTATAAAGTTTTTTTTAATTGTATTGTGGCTTTAGGATTGTTTATTTCTTTATATTTTCTAGTCAGAAGAGCATGAAAATAATTGGTCTGTGTGACTTCTTTGGTATGGACTTATAGGTGTAGACTATAGGTGTCTGTGTTTTCTTTTTTTTCGGCTAGGTTTGGTGTGTGTGTGTGCAAATGTGTCACATTGAACTGTGTAGAATTTTTCCTCATCACTCTCCCCTCAGCCCAATCAATAACCACAACACCACCACTAATCTTTTTATTCTTGTTTTAGGGTACACATTTGTGTCCGTTTGTATAGATATTAGTCTACACAAAGGGGTATGCAACCAATGCAAACATGTTTGATGCAGTCCTTCAAGGAACCAAAGGGCACGTGGATGATGCTATGCATGGGTCAAATGCTGATTGTTGAAAAGTGGGTCTAAACAGACAATGGAGTGACAACGGTGTTCACCACAAACATGAAAGATAAAAAAAATTATAGCATGACAAGTACAGATTGTTTTTAACATTCGGTTTCACTTCAGCTCTTTCTATGTTATGACTTTGTTCTTCTTTGTTCTTCCGCACTGGCAAGGGCCAGCAACAGCACAAGCAAGAGTAGCCCACAGACTAGATGTCTGCGATGCTTTCCCCAGATGACAGTAAACAGCTACAACATGTAGATGATGGTCTACAAAGCTGTCCATAGGCTGTGTGTAGGTCCCACTGCATAACCATGTTGGAGCCCTTATTGACTTGGGGGGGGGGGGGGGGGGTTTGTT
>VUQS01034154.1:0-10897 GCA_015108495.1 Heterochromis multidens
TTGGGCGAGCTCTCACACCTGTGTCTTTCTTTTCAAAGACGCAACCTGACTGTGATGGAAGGGCACTGCTTTGCAAGAGCAAAGATTGAGAGGTTGCGTTCCCAATACTTGACAGAGGAAAAGGATGTTAAGTGGAGTGACCATGTCAAAGAGGCGATGAGGACCTCATCAGCAGATGTGGGGGTCATTAACAGTGAATATGCTGAATTCAAGTACATAATGAGGCAAAAACTTAAACACGGGTCAATCAGCACATTTTCAGATATGGTGGCTGCAACATTAAAATGTGAGGAGCTAAAACACATCTCACAGATTGTGGATATTTGTGCTACATTTCAAGCATCCAGTGCAGATTGTGAAAGAGGCTTTAGTTTGATGAATCGTATCAAAACAGCATCCAGAAATCGTCTTGAAGTGGACCATTTGGACCAGCTGATGCGCATAAAGTCAAAGCTGCAAGCAGATCAGGCCATCAACCTGGACAACATGTACAACCACTGGAGACGTGAGAAGGACAGACGGAAAAATTAAGGTGAAATTTAAGTCCTCGATCAGATTTGTGCTCATCTAGTGTCATTTATTTACAATTTTCATTTATGGATACTGATCATTAAATACCGTTACTAGTTTATGAGTAGTAGAAATGCAAATAATCGTGTCATTACATACTGTATTTTGCAGACAAAGAGTTACAGGACTCTCTCCCAGACCACAGTAGGACCCTCTCACCCAGTGCACAGCAGGAGCTTCACACACTGGAAGTCAGCTTTATAATAAAAATATTCAGTGTGTTTTCAAAATTAGAGTTTATAGTTGGCTTGGTTTGGTTGGCAGTTCATGTTTTGCTATAGTTAAAATTAAATATTTATACTTCCAATAGCGTTAACATACTACACAGGTCATGAACAAGATTTTTGTAATTTTTATTGTAAGTGGGCTAAAGCACTTAATGAAAAGTATTCTAACAGAAATGTAAATGCTGAAATTTGATTCTTTTAATAAACCATGTAACTTGGATAGATGCGATGCTGGTGTGACTACAGTGCACACATCTGATGTTGCTCACAGTGGTCCAAGAGACTGCTCAGGGAGTTTGTGTGTTTGCTCAGACACATGAAAAATTAGAGGGAACATAGCCCGAGGGTCTCTGTCACCATCGTCTGCCTCCTGCAAAGCCACCCGAGGGTCTCCGTCGCTGGCCACCCGGCTGGCCTCCTGAGGTTCCTCGTCTCAGCTGCTGGTCTCCCCCCCCCAAAAACTATTTTTGGACTCTCTTGTGTTCATTGTGTTCCTTTTGATTTTGTTTAGTTAAGTTTCTTGTATTTTGTTTTCTGTTAATCCAGCAATAAAACTGCCCTTAAGTTTAGTCCTGCATTTGGGTCCTAACTCTGCCTGCTTCACACAGCACTTTATGACAATAATAGCATTATTATATATAATGAAGGCATACAAATTTTTACCTTAATTCTATAAATATTTTAGTTACAGGTCCTCAAAGAGAGCCAAATAAACACTCATTTAAGGCTTTGTTAAAAACTGCAACCAAATCAAGTGTCACAATTTAACGCCATATTTTGGTTTTGTGCACCACAATTTTTTAACCAACTTTGAGGATCAGTATCATGAGATATACCATAGTTTCAAGAACAAAACTTTGCATATTTAATGTCTATCACAGAGTAACAGAAACACACTGGATATTTGATTTGTTTTCTGATAATTCACCTGATAATTCACAAAAAGTGCATTTTGGGAAAATTTAAGAGTCATAACACAATGTGTGATAAGTGGCTGTGCAAAGCAAGTTATAGCATTTGAAAGATAAATGGGAGCATTATATTTAACCTGCTTGACTCCCATGTGTTCTCCAGTTTCAACATATGAACTAGATAAAGGTGTTACTGGCTATTAAAGTTAGGAAGCCATCAAGCTGTTGGGGAGGTAGAGGAATGGAAGTGGAAAGCAACTTCAAATTTTCAGTTTTACACCTCAGAGTTTAGAAAAGCACAAAACATAATCAAAGTGTGTTTTCACACAATATGGGACCTCTAATATATAACTTTCCTGAAGTTGGCTCATAGTTCCTTCATTTTAATATCTAAAACATGCACCCAAACCTTCTGTGAGTGACATCAGGCTCGAATAAAGACAGAGAGAGAAAAAAGCCAAGTTAAACCTGGGAAGTATTTTAGATTTAGGCAGCAGATGAAAGTCGAGTTGTGAGTGGTATCATGATTGCTGGAATAAAGAGATGAGGAAAACAGCTCAATAATATATCGACACAATCCTTTAATGTCTTTCAGAGTACAAACAAGTACTGCAGCCCTAGGGGTACGCTCCCTGCTGTGGCTCATGCTAAATGGAATGCCTTGACATTTTCTGTTTCTGTCTGAATTTCAAATGCAAGTCACATAATGCAAAAAACATGTAGACTTCGTCTTTCATTAACGACAAAATTACAAACTTTTAATGTCCCTTTTAAAACTTATACATCTACAAATTAAATACAGTGCATTAATATTCACTGGCTTCAGTCAAAGAAGCTAATGTAAAGACTGTGAGTTGAAGACCCAGCAAAAAGAAGTCAGTAATTTATGTATTCATGTAGAAGTGCAATTACTATAGTTAAGTAAATGCAAAACCCTGTTAATGTACTTGAAGTAACATTTGTATGAGTGGGAAAGTGCATTGAAACATCAGTGTACATACAGTGCACTTTACGATTGATTTTCAATTATAAATATAGAACTACCTTCCTCACTGTAGCCTCACTAGAATTAACCAGAAAGGAGGACACAACTGCCACCCCAAGGACTTTATGTTGTAGCATTAGGCTACATAGCTGTACATCCAATAACAGCTGCAAATATAGAGGCAATAACTGTACAGCTGTTTTTTTCCCCCACACACATTGTATAGACTGCATTGACACCTTTGAGGTGCCTCTTATTTATCTACCTACCTACTGATAAACTGCTGCCATACAAGTTGCCATCAGGAGCAACAAAATGATAGGTAGCAATGTATGCAGTTACAGCTGGAATAATCAAAAACAGCAACTGATATGGTGATACCTACTACCTAAGACATCTTAGGTAGTAGGTATCACCATATCAGTTGCTGTTTTTTTTCTATCTATCTATATAAAGGGGTTAGGGTTCCTACCTAAGACATCTTAGGTAGTAACCCTAACCCCTTTATATAGATAGATAGATAGATAGATAGTGTTGGAAATGTTTTGCTTTAAAGACAATTGTTTTCAAGTCAACACATGCCCAAGTTTCACTGCTATTTCGGCCTTACTGTATGTACAGTGTTGATAGCCAGAAGTTTGTGTCACCTCAATCATACAATTAACTTTGGGCTGTTGTCACCACACCACTTAGATATCTATATGATTATTCTGAAAGTCCAAGGAATGTGTTAATTTTGACCTGTGATCAGCCTGGTGAGGAAAACTTTAGGTATCCTAATTGCTACTGTGGCTTTGACAACCGCCCATTTAGTTATAAGCTTACATATATTCACACAATGCTATTCATGTTCATTCATTAGTTCAAGGACAGTAAACGCAGTTGATTGCAAGAAAGGTAAATCCATTTAAAGCCAAAATGAAATACAATGGAAAATTAGGTTGGAAACAATTAAACCTCTGCAATTAGGCACAGTTAATCAGCAGCAGCGGTGATGCTCAGTCTCTCCTCTTCTCTTTCAGATCTCAAGTGTTTTTCTCCATCTTAATTTATTTTGTGACTGTGTGAGTTTTTCTGCTGTGAGACAAAGAAATAGCTTTACTATAATGTCATAGAAGTAAATGAGAAAAGTAAAACCACTTCTTAAGATATCAATTACTTAACTACAAAACTGCATATTTACATCATTAACATCATAGACATTCAAGTGTTAAATGTGCCCAATTTAAGTTAGAAAAATTCACTGATCAGTAGAATAAATCAAAAGCTCATTATGCACAGAGCAATGAACACTGCACTGAGCTGGGAAATGAATTGTGCTGTTTGCTCAGTTGCTTCATGTGTAGTGTAACAATTAGCTGAAAAGCCCATCTGCACTTGGCACACTAAATGGCTTATTCCTCAACAAAATATGTCCTTCTTTATTCCACCTTGGAGGTGACTTCTCATCAGTATCAACACATTTAAAACATTAACATTAGACCTAATAGCCACATCTTCCAGCTCTAATGTACAATTTAGAAAAGCAAATTCTGATGAGGGTAATAAAATTGCGTGAGGATTCCTCCTCTGTATTCCACTCTTTATCACAGGTGTTATAACTCACTTCGGCTTTAAACCTGATCTCTCAGAAATCTCAAACAACTACAGTAAATTGCTTTCCTGCATACTCTAATAAAACACTGTTCCATACTCAAAATCAAATTAAATTTTTTGGAACATACTACTACTACTACTACTATTACTACTACTACTACTAATAATAATAATAATAATAAATGATATAATAAATAAAATAAAATAATAATACATTATTTAGTTATTTTAGATTTAATCCAACTGCTTATATTACGTTTTTGTCAGATCTACTGTAATAATTAATTCTTAACATACAGTTATATCTACACTATATGGACAAAAAGTATTGGCCACACTTCCTAATCTTTGAATTCAGGTGTTTTCAGTCCCACCGTCACTATCCATGCAGTCTGCTTTTACAAACATTTGTGAAAGAATGGGTCGGTACCAGAATACAATGCCACTGTTGCAACAACTTAGTCAAATTTCTTACCTCCTAGATATTCCACTATCACATGTAAGTAGTATTATTGCAGAATGGAAGCATTTAGCAATCACAGCAACTGAGCTATGGAGTGGCAGACCAGAGAGGGGGGTTGCCGAGTGCTGAGGTGCATGGTGTGTAAAAGTCACCACTGCTCTGCTGACTCAATAACTGTTGAGTTCCAAAACTCCTCTGGCATTAACATCAGCATAAAAATTGGGCGCTGGGAGCTTCATGGTATAGGCTTCCATGGCTGAGCAGCTCCTGTAGGTGTAATGTGTACATGACCCAGTGCTTTTGTCTATATAATGTATGTCCCTACAGATTACTGTTGATACACTATTAATAATTAACAATGGGTAACACAATTTTTCCAGCTGTGATATTAATGTGTTGTGGATAGTACTGCAGTTTATGGATACTTTTTAGAGGACTTCTGGAACAGTCAGAGATAAACAGCTGAATTTTTTGTGGCAATCTCATTTATTTTATATAAGGGAAAGTGGTGATAAAGAAGAGTTCATCAGTGTAAGTCTGTCAAATTAAATATTGTGAGTTAAGATTCCACAGCTACTGCTACTGTTACTGTTAACTGTTTTCACACATACAGAACAGCCTTAAACAGTTAGTAAAACTGTAAAGTAAAAAAGCAGGAAGTTAAAAAAAAATGCAGGTAGATTCTATGACTTAATACTGTTTTACCTTAAGATAGTCAGCTGACTATATATATGCAAGAAGGGGAATTAGGGCAGAGTGGAGACACCTGGGGAACTAGAAATAGCTGAAAGAGATGAGACCTGGGGAAGTAAAACTATAAGCAAGACACAAGAGACAAATGTCTATCAAAATAAAACAGGAAGTTACATAACAGAGGAACTCCTAACAAAGAGATGGGGATTTGACAACTAAATACAAGGGAACACTAGGGAGGCTAGAGTAAACTATAGCAAGGCTCATTGTCAGCTGTCCAGAGACTGGAGGTTTGCATGTCTAATCTGCTGACAATAAGTAATTGCAACAATAATTAATTGTGACAATATTGGGAATAAATAAGCATCTTAATGCACATTTTTGTGTGTTAGAGCCTTGACTTCAGTTCAGGAGATGAGGCTTGAGGTGAGGAGGAAGAGGATGAGATGGAAATGAGGGAGAAGAGAGAGCAATGGTGGGGGAGGAGAAAGACATAATGAGAAAGACATGATAAAAATATACATATACAAATGTTAAATGGTCATATATAGTTTGAAAGAGTTATTTGTGATCTTTAAATTAAAAGTAAAGCATACTACGTATGTAGCCGGTCTCTAGCCACATACATAAAAAGCGATTAGGCAGAAAGCCGCTGTCCATCTCGGCCACTGTATTCCAGATGGCAGGGCTTTCACAAACCAGCACCTGCTCCTATGTTATTATATTTTTAATGAGTTAATTCTAAGTTTATGAGAATGCATCAGTATGTTGGAGGACGTAATTACACAATAATCAGTGTATACAACATTCTTTTTTTCTATTAAATAACCTCAAAAAATGACTTACTGTATCTTTAAAATGTATGTTAACCCTCTGAAAGCCAAAATGGACTGGTTTTTTTTAAATAAAAATTGTAAATACTTTTGGTACATATTCTGATTGCCCAGGTTTAAGGTCAGGGTTAGGATCATAACTAATGACAACCTCAGATGGTTAAGGGTTATCATTATTTTCTATGAGTTTTAAAATACTACCTGCAAGTTTAACCTTCTAAGGTCTGAGTTATCATCAGTGACAACGCCAACCCTAATTCTAACTCAAAAGGGACTAGTATGTGTGCGTGTTGGTCCTATACAAAGCCCACACACAGCTTTGCAGATCATTGTTTACATGTTATAGCTGTTTATTGTCACCAGGGAGCAGTGTCAAAATTATGTGGTACAACCTACCTGTGGGCTTCTCTTGCTTTTTTGCTTTTGCTGTTGTTAGTCTTTCAGTCTGCCATAGAGAAGCTAGACCTTATAACATGCAAAGAGCTGAAGTGAAACCACGTTTTAAAAACAATGAAATATGTCCTCCGCAGACACTGTCTGAGCTTTTCATGCTGTTATAATTATTATTATTATTTATTTATTTATTTATTTTATTTTTTTTTTTTCTGTGGTACTCCTTCATTGTGGTGAACTCTGTGGTGAACAGCATTATGCCTGTTGGGCTATTCACTCTTGGTTTGTTGGAGGACTACACACAAGCACGTCTGCATATGTTGCATACCCATACACCGTCAATCTGCGTCACCAAATACTTATGCAGACACAAATGCACACACATAAAAAAAATATTCACTTTCTGTTTTGGCCTTCTACAACATTAGGGTTAGGATAAGAATAGGGTTACTACCAATGATGACTTAGACTTCAGAGGATTAATATGTCCAGAAAATTTACAGGAAAGACTTTTAAGTCCTTACTTTCTTTGAATTAAATTTCAGACTTTTTAAACCGTTTGAAGGACTCACTGGAACCCTGTCAAGGTCAACCACAGGTAATGAATGAAGACCTCCTTAGTTACAGATCTGCTGTTCATCTCTCAACCTAAATGAAGCACAAAAACCTAAAACTTTTCCTATTTCTATTCAAAATACATTCATTACATCCAGCTATTCAAAGCCATCTAAGGCTTCTCCTGCACACCATTATGCAAATTATAAAACCTAAGCCTCATAATGGCATATGGCATCTCCACAACTGTAGTCCTTCTGATGTGCAGTTTCATCCCTAATCGTAGATCTTCAATGCCACAATGACATGCAACTTTAATTTAGCCTAAAAGAAGTGAAGAGCCTTATGGTAAGGGATATCACTATTTGAATGAGGATGTCTGATTGTTGCTGAAGACAGAAAATGCGGCTATCATCTCAAGAGGATTTAAGAGCACCTGGCCCTCCACTAGTTCCGAGACGCAAGTAAATGACCCTTTTTTCACATAATATGGAGGAGCCAGCTCATTGTAAGCAATTTCATTGAAAATACTGCACAGTATTATTATGAGACAATTGGGTCTGAGCTGAATCCAGGGAAGGTTATCAGCTGAGCCGAAACTCAGCAGTTCCATTTCGAGCATTAATCATTCTGATTATTTCTCAACAAAGAGTTTGGGTTGACGATGAGGCGGTGTGAGGCTTTTGCTTCTCATTAGCCAAGGAGAAATGATGTCTGCTGTGCTGGCGGAAAAAAAAAAAAAGCTTTCTCTCTTGGTGAACCTGCGTGAACGTCTGGACCGTGAAAACTGAGCAACAACAATGATTCTCCTGCCAAAAGCCCACATTTGTTCGGCTGCACAACATTGAGCTGGTGATTTCTGTCCATCTGTTCCCCCGCACAACCCGATATTCACGCTAATCACCATGACTGCTATCATCAGTGCCAACCATTCAGGAGGGGTGATCTGCTGAGCTACACAAAAAGCCAAAAACAAAAGCTATGTATTTTATAGGTAGTTAAAATGGACCAGGTATGGATGGGGTGGAAAGGCTAAAGAAATGTGGGGAAAAATCCAACAGAAGCAGCATTTGTTTCTCTAGGGTCTAATTATGTCTTGTTTCTCCCTATTTGTTGGACAAAAACCGCAAGCAGGTTGGATATCATTGTGTTTATATGAAGGTAAGCAAATTACGCCTAGAGTTAGGGTTAGGGTCATCACCAATGATGACTTAGACCTCAGAGGGTTAAAGAAGTGGATGCAGTCCAGCTGGATACAATTCACTGTGCTAAATATCTGATAAATCTACAATGGTAAAAAAAAACAAAAAAAAAAACAGCCATAGTGTAAACAGAATCATAAACTTCTGTGTGCTCTTCAAGAGGTCTTTTCTTCAACACAAACTTTAACATTGTAATGGAGTGTGTATGTAAGAAAGAGCAAAACAGAGGGAGGAGGTGAGGTCTTCATTTTAGTTTGGGATAAAGAAGAAGCACAATGGACGGAAATATGGCAAGAAATGATCACGGGTGCTTTTAGCCATATGCTAAACAGAAATGAGGATTTTACTTTACAGATGTACTCACAAACATGCGTGTTTTTTGTACCTTAGAGTTCTTATGTCTTTTTCAATTTTGGTGAGCCAAATATGCAATAACTCTATATACAAGGGCTAGATGTCAACCTAACCCTAACTCAACCCCTCCCCTAAATATGTTTACCTTGTACTTATTAAAAGAGTTAATTCCTTTTGCAATATTAATATAAATGATTATAAATTGTTATCATATGATTATGAAATGTTTTTAAATGAAAGCGCATCAAAACCAGTATGCAGTAACCAGTAAGTTTTCACATTTTTAACAATTCTGTAATGTTTAACTCTGATGCCTTGTTTTGTGGGCAGAGCCAAACTGGTAGCAGGAATTTGTATACTTTGTGGAAAATCCAAGAATCTTCATGAAAGAAAAACCACACTTCTCTCAGTGCATACAATATTGTACTTTGCAGTCCAATCCAGGTCATTTAATACCCAGATTTATTGACTGAATTTTGTGCAATGGACCAATGTTCTACCTACAGTTAGAGGCAAGGGCATAAATTGCGGTCGTACAAGACATGGGTTGAGACAAAGTCGAACTACATACTAAGAGAGCTTTCATATATTGACCCCTGATCCTTTAAACTGTAAGTGTAAATGTTGTCTGGTGGAACAGATTTCAATTGTAACTATACTTTAATAATTTATGTATGTCTGCAAATGTAGAATTTATCTTTAAATACAAATATTATATACAAATATTGTGTTTTTAAGACTCATGTCTAAAAGTGTGTGTTTGGGGCTCAGCATATTCAGGTATTGATGAATTAATTAATTAACTTAACAGAAAATTAACAAAACTCCTTTGTTTTGTTTTCCTGCTGTTGTAAAAAGTCTATTTATGTACTGATACTTTTTACTGCCACTAAAAAAAAAGAAAAACAATTATTGTATCTTGATCTGAAAAAGCACACAGACAGTACTGTACGTACCTAAAATTTCAAAAGGAATCCAACCATTCAGATGTCTGGAGGGGGAAAAAAATGCTTTCAAAGAGAAAGAAAAACCTTTCTTGACAGTCAGGGTCTGATTCCCTTTCAAATATCGTCAGCTTGACAGCACACATTACGCTATTGTTCCTCCCCTTATCTGTCACTCGAATCAGTTCTTCTGTCAAATTTTAATCCCCCTATCTGTCGCAGGATGGCTAAATGGCTTCCTCCCCGTGGGTTTGATGTCATTGCTGCCCTTTAGAAACAGAACAAAACTTCCAAAACGTGGCTGAAATGGAGAGCGCCATAAACCATGATTGTGAGTGCTGCTGAAATGTCGGCGCATATCGTCTTTCATTTTCATTCATCTCCATCACAGAGTGCAGGGTCCTGGGTTTTGTAAAGACCTCTGTCTGAATGTGGGGCACACTGCTCACGTACCACCATTACATTATCCTAGCTTTTGTTGGGACATTCATGTTTAACAGGTTACTGTTTTAAATCTCTGGTAGCAAAGCACTAGTTTATGATTATGTTTATGTTTATGTATGTGAAAATGATTGTATTGCACTACAGATCACTATGGAAAAAATTACCAATTAGCTGTTTGCAGAAGTCGAGCAAACAGAGGGCTCCTTCTTTGAAAATAGAGATCAATTTGCTGTATCACCCTATGCAAGTTAAACTTTCTTTTGTATTGTTAGGCATTATTTCCGAGACAAATCTTTACATCTGATTCCAGCTACAGTGGGGCAAAAAAGTATTTAGTCAGCCACCAATTGTGCAAGTTCTCCCACTTAAAAAGATGAGAGAGGCCTGTAATTTTCATCATAGGTATACCTCAACTATGAGAGACAAAATGAGAAAAAAAAATCCAGAAAATCACATTGTCTGATTTTTAAAGAATTTATTTGCAAATTATGGTGGAAAATAAGTATTTGGTCAATAACAAAAGTTCATCTCAATACTTTGTTATATACCCTTTGTTGGCAATGACAGAGGTCAAACGTTTTCTGTAAGTCTTCACAAGGTTTTCCAGTCCTCTTCTGGATCATCCAAATGCTCTCTAGCAAACTTCAGACGGGCCTGGACATGTACTGGCTTAAGCAGGGAGACACGTCTGGCACTGCAGGATTTGAGTCCCTGGCGGCGTAGTGTG
>VUQS01034157.1:0-22957 GCA_015108495.1 Heterochromis multidens
TGTACCTGACCATTTTCAGAGGAATATATTTTTTCTTTTTTTTCTTCTTTTTTTTGTTAAGCCACTTAACCTTGGCCTATAAATCATTCAAGCATAAAAAACCATCAAACTCAAGAGAACTAAACTCAAGGGATGAACCAGTGTTGTGTTTACACATAATAGACAACTTAGCAAAGAACCAATTTTAAGTTACATCTTTAGGCACTTTGTTACTAGCAGCCTGCTGCAAAAACATACAATTTGTTCCCATTTCTTTAGTTAAATATAAGAAAAATGCCAACAATATCACAGCTTGACATTAAATAGTATTTTTCACCAGCAAGGAGATTCCCAAAGAGCTATTAGCTGAAAACTAGGCATATCTTGGTGTGGTGTGCAGTGTGTTCTTAAAAACAATTGTGGAAACTGGACCAGTGGAGGACAAAAGAGGTAGGATGAAAAAACTATCTACTGTCTACTGTAGATGAACAGTATCTGAAAGTCATGTCCTTAAGCTATAGGAAAAAAATCCAGTAAAGACCTGACACAGGACCTGAGAGATGTACTTTTGCACAGTGCTGCATGATCAGCATTTCATGCAAATCTGACTGCTTGTAAAGCTGACTGCTTTGTATGAGTATGTATTAGCTATTAAAAAATGATAATATACTACATACAAATTTAAATATTAGACTGTTTAGTTTCGTGTCTGTGTGTCAGCTCAGGCTCCTCCAGCAGAACTCCAATTTTTTTTACTTTTTATTTTGCCCCCAGAATCCTCCTTTTTTATCTATGTCTCTGCAAGTTTATGGCCCTTCAGTTGATCCATCACTTTTTACTGAGACCATCAGAAATTGTCTCAGTGTAAAGGTGGCAGTTAAGAACCCATTTAAGAAAGGGAAACGGAGAAATGACTGAGGTATTCCAAATTACACAAGAACTGGACAGGAAATCAGTGGCAATGTCTACTGCCATCTGTGAAACATGGTGGAGGCTCTGTCATGGTTTGGGGCTGCATTTCAACCAGTGGTGTTCGGGATCTTGTCAAAATTGATGGAATTATTACACAGAAAAGTATAATCAGATTTTGATACCATCTAGAAAGCATCTGATTGTCAATGGCTTCATTTTTCTGCATGGCAACACACTTCTAGTGCAGTAAAAACATACCTGGATAGAAAAACACATAGTGGAACACAATCAGTCATGGATTGGCCTCTGCAGAGCCCGGACCTCAACATTATTGAAGCAGTGTAGGATCATCTTGACAGAGAACAGAACAAAAGGCAGCCGACATCCAAAGAAGAGCTTTGAATGTCCTTTAAGAAGCCTGGAGAATTATTCCTGAAGACTATATGAAGAAAATACAAGAAAGTTTTTTCTAAGAGGGTTCAAGCTGAGTTGAAGGATAAAAGTGGTCATCCCAAATATTGAACTCCCATTTTTTTACTTTTTATTTTGCCCCCAAAATCCTCCTTTTTATCTATCTCTCTGCAAGTTTATGCAGGAGCCTGATAAAGCCACAGGGTGGGCACTAACTTTTCACTCATGTATTTTTAACCTTGCATTGATGCATCCCCAGTGGTGCACATATGCTTGTATTCACTTGCATTTCATCATTGACTTTGTTCTCAACTACACTGCATCTAAATTTTGTTTTGCATTCTTTAGACCAACCTAAAATGGTGGAGCAGAAACAATGTAACCGAACACACAGTTATTTCTAGACAAATCTTAACTCTATTAAAAATCCAATTTTAATGCTTTGCAACTTTTCTTAGAAAGCCTAAAAATTCTTAGACTGAATTTAAAATGTAACAGTACATATAGCTATTAATACATTTGGCTCCACACTGATAGGGAAATAAAAATATAGTTCACAAACAAAGGAAAATAGTTTTCCTCAAAGGCAGGTTAACTAGCAGCAAAGCTGCTGAGCAGTACAGAACAGGATTATAGGTAAACTACTGTGTAGTAGTTCTGAAAGGGGAATCTCAGCCTTGACCCTCACTGTCCAGTGAGCTAGAACAGAATAGAGCGGTGTTTAGCATTGCTTCTTTGGATGATGTCAGAAAGCTGCACTATAGACAACTTTAATCTCTCACTTTGGCAGACAGTGAAAGAAGCCCCAGTGAGCCCCAGCTGTAACTATTAAGATGAAGTCTTATTAAAATTATGCACATGATTGATTGCAAGACAATCCCAGCTTACCAAACTAAAGGTCTTTCAAGACTGGGCGAAGGATTAAAGACAAAATAGTTACAATAAAGACAATGAAATCCTTGCTAGATTCTCTTAGTATGATTGTACTACTCTACTTTTTGTAGAAGGAAGAAATATTTGTCCATTTAGAATCACAAAAGTTTTTATCACACAAAACTTGTGTATGTTTGACTCAGTGTGCCTTTTTGTACAAATACTGCATGTCAAACTGAGTCTAACTATACTTAGTCCAATCAATGAGGAATCTATTTTCTCTCACTAATTCAATCTGTTCTCAAGTTATACATCCTACTGGGAAAACACAGTAAAGACATGAGTGTAAGTAGGATTTTACTGAAGCGTTTGATCTGTTCAATTCACAGAGACTGTGACCTCCGCTCAGTGCCCCAGTCCTCAGAACCAGCTGTCTGCCTGTCAGCAGGCAAAGTGCCTACACCAGGCTGACAGACAGCTGAAATTCACTAGTTGAAAAATGGTTTTATTCTAGGCATGGCGGAAATCAGCAATGATTTTATGTATGGATTCACCGATTTCATTCATTTCTGTCTGACCTGTTGTAGCAGACAAGCTGAAAGTAAAACCAGAAAGCTTACACTGACAATAGGAGGCTGGTCAATAATCAGTGATCCTGTTAAGGTTCAACAACATGTAAACAGCAGGGGATTTGTGTGATTTAAAGAGCTGTCATTTGATAGGATGGAAGTCTATCTGAGATGGGTGAGAGACCCTGTGTCGCTTGATCTTTAAATAAAACTTATACTGAAGTAACATTTATAGGCATAAAATCACAACCTTTTACATCTGCATCTAAGTTTAACAAAGGGAATTTAAGTTTTAATCTTGATTGTTTGATGTTTCTGTCTAGATAGCAGCGATTAGTATGTTTAGGATGGCAAGAAAAACAAAATTAGGTCACATCTCCACAAACATTTAGAACTGCAGATGATGCAGGACAGCAGATAATGGGTTATGGGCTGCATGCTTCTAATTATGTTTGTCATAATCAGAGCATTTAAGACCTTTGCTTTCAAAAGTCTTTTTTATCAAGAATTTGTCACACTATCATTTGATAAAACACTACTGAACAGAATACATATCATCTACCGGAATATGTTTAGGTCAGTTATTTAATTACTTAAACACATTCCAGCTCATATCTATATATCCACAGTAAACTCATGAAGATTCTACATCTATTAATTAATAAGAAAACATGACAAGTTTTAGGAATTGAGAACTACAATGAAACTGTCTGCAGGCAATTACTGTAAAAAAGCTAAATACAAGATAAATATATTAAGAAAGAAAAGAGCTGGCCAAAAAAGATCCAATAATCTATCAGCATCAAGGCTTGTAATTAAGTCTTGGGTAACCTATTACAGAGTGATCAACTTAGGCTGTAGTATTCTGAATCAATATAAAAACATTATGCAACATGATGTAACATGTAAGTGGAGTATTAGACTTGCTTTTTGTGTCTGAAGATAATGGAAAAAACAAAAACTAGATTGTAACCGGAAAAACTTTTTTTCCTACAATGGTGCACAACATTACTTTGGATGATGCAAGTCAGATTTCTTTAGCCACATGCATAGAGAGTATGAGAGTATTTCCTGTCTGGTTTTAACAGTTCAGCAGCTGCTTATTTCGTCTATGTTTTAGGGAGTTGCTCTTATGTTGAAACACTTTTGGCACATTGTCACTCTGCCTGGCAGTAAAAGAAACTTATTAGCTGAGCTACCACTGTGAAGAGTACCTGAAGATTTTCCACTTATACATCCACCTATTTTCTTCCACTTATCCAATTCAGGGTCGTGAGGGGGATGGAGCCTATCCAAGCTGTCATGGGGCAAGAGGCAGGTTACACCCTGGACAAGCCGCCAGTTAACCTAACATGCGTGTCTTTGCACAGTAGTGGCTCCATATACAATAGTATAGTGGTTTACATATTTGTCTAACAAGCGAAAGGGAGGCAACACAAATCCCTTTGGAGTTGTGTCAGGAAGGTCATCCGGTGTAAAAACTCTGCCAAATCAAACATGTGGAGCTACCCGCTGTGGCGACCCCTTGTGAATAAGGGAGCAGCTCAAAGTAATATGTCTTTGGACTGTGGGAGGAAGCTGGGGTACCTGGGGAGAACATGCAAACTCCACACAGAAAGCCCCCAGCCAGGTGGTAGATTCAAATCCGGGACCTTCTTACTGTGAGGTGATGGTGCTGAACACCATGCTCCCTGATTTTCAGCTGAAAATCATACATTCCACTACATGTAGACCAATCACTTGTACATCACTTTTAGCTATTTGTTTAAACTATTTAGTCACTGCTTCAAGCTATTTCATTTATTCGTAAGTTTTGGTGAACTGTTTATTTTTAGACATTTATCTGTTACTTTTTGTACAGTAGTGTCCTTCAGGGCGACTGCAGTGCATTGGTTCCGGACTGTAGCATGCATTAAAGAATGATTCATTATTTTTAGCAAGCTATTTATCCCATTTGTCTGTTATTTTAAGTCATTTCATCTGTATTTTTAGCTTATCATCAATCAGTTTTCTTAACCATTCATCCAACTAGGTGTCATTGGAGTATGGAGTTTATCCAAGTTGACACTGAGTGGAAGTCACATTGGAAAGATCCCTTTTAACTTACTGTTTTATCTAATTATTTAAACCATTTATCAAGCTTCTCTGTTCACTTTCTAAATAGTTGGCATTCATTCTCAGGAGCAACTTATAGAGTTCACCTATTCTAACTGGCACATTTTTTTTTAATTAGTTGGGCTACTTTACTACTACTCTTAGCAACTGCCACAGTGTCCCACAGGGTACATAGGACAGGCTATGAGGTTTTAGATGCAGTTTTGGAGTGTTTATTCTAAGTCCTAAGAAAATTTCAAAGAAAAAACTTTTGATGAAGATTGGACTAAAGTCTCTAGCCAGAAGATTAGAATCAGAAATATTTCAATATTTCAATGCAGCACTGACCTTTAAAGCTTAATATGGCATCAAAAAGAAGATCATTCTGTCCCTAACTAGTATAAAGTTTTGTGAGCTAAATTTGCAAACTACTGTTCAAAAGCTTTTGGTGGACATATATTGATTAGCCAACCCCCACCCTTCTTCCTTAACTTGATTGTGGGAAATTAAATAATGCAATAGCTGTTTAATGAGAACTAAGCAGAAAATTAAATCAACTTTGACCTTACCCGAACTAATAATATATGGTTGAGCAGTGAATAAAGAGCTGTTTGTTTGCTCCGTCTGGCTATCTTTGTACCCTTGCCATTTGAACGAGCGTGCTGCTGTGAAGTGAAAAGGAAACAGAAGCAGCTCTGATCAGATGCTGGCCTGCATTTAGATCATATCATTACATTCCTACATAATATTTCCATATATGCTTGGATCTGTGCAGACCAAAATTTAAATATTTTTTCAAAACTGCAACAGCAGTCTTTTTCGTTTTCTTAACATGATCACTACTTTTTATTTTTAATCTTTTTTCCAGATACTATTGGAACATGCTACACTGCCAGCCACCCTCTCTCATCACTCCAACTCCTAGTCTGAGGTAAATTGTGTAATTATCTGTGCCTGAGTTCAATTTATTATTTTTTCATCATTTAGGCACTGCCAGTTCCAAGTGTGTTACAGAATTTCTGTATAGACTACCATGCACTCCCTTCCTGCTTAAAATAAAGTTCAACAAAACTAAAAATTCACCAATTGTAGACTTAAAATTTTACATGAATGTTTAGTTTTAATTACCAACAAAACAAAATACTGCATATCACAATAAATGTTCATAAAAGCGATTGTCAGTCTCTTTTTTTTTCCTTTTTGTATTTTTCTTGCATCTGCACCATATTTTGTAGGTAAACTGGCACTTTTATTTGTCTTTGTGTGCCAGACTAGAATACCAAAAGAAAAGGTCCTGTGTTCTTATTTGACAATTCGTCTCCTCATAATTGACATCCATTTCCAACATTCAGCGCCAGGGCTAGAGGCAATGTGTGCTGCACATGGGCACAAGGTAGTGTCATGGGTGTTACTTAAATGCAGGAGACCAGATTTTGCTTCCCACAAACCATCGTCTCCCAGCCTTAACCAAGTGTTATAGCTGCCAAACTTTAATCATATCTTAACCAGAAGCTATTTGCTAAAAATATATTGGCATTACCAGTCCACTTAAAAAAATGCTAACTTGATTTTTTTGTATTTTGGAGGATTATCCAAGATCAAAGTTCTTGAAAGGGAAAGCAACAATTCCCTACTGACCAATCCTGTGCTTTGTATTCCCAAATATCAACCCCAACCTCTCACCTTGGTATCAGGAAACCGTTATATATATTATTAATTCTAGGATTCAGTTAGAGCGACATGGCATGCTTGTATTGATTTACTCTTAAGATCCTCCCCAGACATGTTTAAGACATGAAAATACCGTGATGTTTTGAATAGTTTGTGCAGAATTTGTACAAAAAAAGTACAATTACAAAGTTAAAAATGCTTAAAATCACATTGGCTTCTCATTGAAAAGACTATGAACATGCAGTATTGTTCCAAACTTCCAAAGTTTCCAAACTGTCGGGCATTAGATGTCTTTCCAATACTTCATTCTGTAACTCAGTGTAAACACATTTTCACTTATTTTTATAATTAGAATGAAGAAGTGGTATCTTTTTTAAATTTCCTCCACTAAACCCAGCTGAAACTCCCCGAATACTGCTTGCTCATTTCTGCTGCCTCTAATGCCTGTGTTCAAGCATGTGTTGCATTTATTCTACTTGGCACTAGTAATGCATGTTTGAACCAAAATGACTGGTGCTTTACAATTTTCTGCTTCTGCCTGTGAAGCTTTTGCAATGATAGATCGCATCATTGAGCCAAACATGACCATGAACCCTTGTTGTTTTACATAATTTATAATCATATCTAATCCCTTTCATCTCAGCATATATGAACAACACAATTCAAACTGTGCATGTAGAAAGGTGCACAGTACAAAGAAATTATGGATTAAAGGATCTTGCCGGTGGCTATGCATGTTTTAACTTGTGAAATAGAAACTTTGTATACTTTTAATTACAGCTAACCATTTTCTGAAGCATGTCCAACCTTTTAGATTGATCTTCCAGTGATTAGACAGCCATTTGTCTCACATTATTCCAGAATGTTTTAGAAACTTAGTGAAGATATAAATCTTTTGATTTGGCTGTTTTATGCACCGGTTTACACTGAAGTTATTTTATCTTTGTGGAAGTGAGATGTAGCTTCTGAATATATTGAACACATTGCAAAGCAAACATTTTCACTCCATCTGCTTCTTTACGTCACAATGACACAAAGTTTAAGAGGAATAAAATATTGATTGTTTGTTGAGGTATGAAAACCAATTGGTCCCTGAAAGTGATTCATAAATACTGGGCAAAAAAATAAAATTAAAATCTCCCTATCTCTGCCTTATCTCACACCACCCACCCCTTCCTGTTTGTCTCTTTTTTAATATAAGTTTCTCTTTCCATCTCTACTTCTGGTAATTATCAGATGTGCAGGCAGAGAAGGCGCTTGTGCGAGGCTAACGAGACACGACACCAATCTTTTCATCACAATTGGGAGGTCCACAGACCAAAAGACTCACTTAAAAGGCGTTTTTCAGGGTATTAATTGCTTGACATGGCTCACCCAGGTATGGGAAACCTTTCGTTTCACAGTTAAAGGACTAGTAGAGGGGAAAAAGACCGCTGAAATATTTCATGGTGTGTAACAAGCAGCAATGTTTTCCAACAAAATCACGTGTCGTGAGCAGACAAAGTTATGCTGATTGAGTTAACTCTCCTCTTACCCCTTGTTCTTTCATGTCTCCTTTGGTTCTGTATGTGAGTACAAGTAGTTCTACAGTTTTTAGTCTGAAACTACACTCACTGGTTTTGACACTTGTCAGTAAATGAAGTTTGTGAGAAAAAAAAAAGGATTAAAAGGCACAAACAGATAAAGAAAAACTTAGAACTAAGGAAACCCTCTCATTTGAATTAAGAGTGAATGATAGTCATGAAACATGACTGCTGGACAATATGAAGGAAATCCGTGATGTGCAATTACGTTGTTCAATACCGTGATGACAATATTACTTACATTAAATTAACAAATAAGGAAGTGTGCTATAAAGTTCCTGTGAGTTTATTCTTCAGTAGGTAAACGAATGACATAGAATAGTATAGAATAGCATATCACTATTGAAATAATAAATTAAATGACTTATTGTAAACATGTTTTATTGACCAAAGTCAAACATTTAAATAAAACTACTTTTCTTATTTACTGTGGTTTTTATTAAATGATAAAAATGTGTTGTTTTTTTTTTCCAATCAGCACTTACAGGCAGAGGCTACCTGAATTCCTGCTGGTGTGATGTCATCAGTACATGAAAACATAATTTTACCTTACAGGTTTACATTATTTCAAAGAAAGCTAGTCTGGATCTGTGAGTAAATGACCACTAAAGCCAGGAAAAAGACTACTGTGACCCTCATGGTTGCTTTGATAACAAAATGGTGTTCATAAGGAGTGAATGAAACAGCAGTAAAGTTAAGCTCCTTTAAGGAGATTATATTTTAATGAGTCTGCAGTGTTTTGCTATGTCATTGTTTAGGTTATTCTGTTGAGCTTGTAAATTTAACCAGAATTTTACTGAGTCAGTTGCCATTTAAATGCACATTATTTACATTAACTCTGCCCTGTACCAACTTAATTTTCTTTAACATTTAATAGAGTCATCAAGGTCCTTTTTGTGCTATGTGAAACAAGGCTGCTCTTTATGTTAAGCATTAAAACAGTTACATCATATTGTTTTAAAGTCTGAATTTATGGAAATGTAAATAGTGGTCCAAAATATCTGCAATTGATTTGATTGAGCTACATTTCATGCAGTTCATCATATAACAAGGTTAGTGTTGGCCTGATTGTTTACATTGTTAAACAATGTAAATCATGTTTTACATTGTTTAAGCAATGTAAGAAATCAGTATGCTACAATATTGTTATTCAGCATAACCAATTCTGAAGGCTTTTCAGAGTCACACAGATACAGCAGAGGAGGTTTACATCAGTATACTTCTGAAAGCATCATTGCAGGGATAGGTGTGTCAGCTTCACTTACCTGTCCGTACCAGTTATATTCCAGCATCCTTACAGGACTTGTAGGACTCACAAACATAAACAGTAAAACTTGTATGTCTACGTTCTTGCACGGCTAATAAAAAAAAAAATGTAAAAAAATTGGAGTCTATTGCTCTTTTCTCTACCCGTCTGTACAACTCTTAGTTTTCCCTGTGTGGAATTGATGTTGTCAAGACTTGGAGGGGGGGGGGCAGGCAAAAATCTAAGCCATTACACACGTTTTTTGTACACATGGACTGGCAAGCATATGCACACTCACTCACACACCCCTGAATCTCCTGTTGAATTTTGGCACTCCCAGGGCTTACGACCTGTTGATAATGAACCTGAACCCATTATTTTGAGTCAATGAATTGAAAGAAATAGGGCAAAGAATGAAAGCCACAGGGCCAATTAACGGCATTCTTTGATGTATTACCCTCGCTCACCACTCAACCAGACCGCTCTGCGCCTTTTGTCTTTATCCTCTCTGTTATTCATTAATTATTCTGAGCGGGGTCAGAGTTCGACTGGCTAATTGTGCAGACCGTCTCTCTTTGAGGATGGCAAAAGATTCGCCCAACACTGACACTCCCCCTGACTGTGCCCAGCCACCTTGAATTATGCCAATTATTCCAATTCTTTGATTTTTTTTCCCTTCTACTCTCTGTTCCATCATTGTACTCGGCTATATCTCTCTTTCTCCCTCCCTCCTGCCTTTTCATAGTTTAGTCTACATCACTGGACTTTATCTCACATACTCACACACACACACACAAACACACACAAACACACACACACACACACTCAAACCAATACATAATATTTTGGCAATGATGGTATTTGAGTTGGACAATTCGGGTCTTCTAAGGATAAAATCTGGCTGATTATTGAATTACTACACTCTAACAGTTACTAACAGTTTTGCACTATAAAATGCTGTGTATCACACAGTGTACTCACAAAAAAGCACCATTACAATGTATTAACCTATTATAACACATTAAAGGAGAAGTTTTTCTTTAAGTGTTCTTTTAAGTGCACGTTACATTCTTGCCAAGAGTTAGATGACATGATGAATAATACCACTTTCATAACTGTTTGACCAGATTAGTAATGGTTAAACAAACAAACTTACATATCCTACATGTCATTTCTTTCACTTTGTTTTTTAAATATATCAAAAACAATATGTTAATTAGTAAGCTACAGAAATTCTGATTGGCATTTTTTAACTTCTAAACAGATCCAGGTTAATCTTTTTCCCCATATTTCAAATTTTTAAGGTTTTTAAGCTAAGCTTACGAGCACACCACTGGAGTTTTGATTAAGGAACTTGATTAAAACGATTAGGTGAGAATTGTGAAACAGATCCTTTATCAAAAAATACTTAAAATGTTTATGGTGTATTTGAGAAGCTTGGATACATCTAATATTGAGCAAATCACAGGAATAGTTAATTTTAATTTATACAGTATGTATCTTTTTCAGAAATACACATCTCTTTTAAATTTTCGTCTTTAGACTGAATTATTTCCTAAAGGATAATATATGGTGCATGAATTTCAATATCTAGTGCACATATTCACATTACAGGACTCTGTAAACTCTTCCTTACCACTTACATATGAATTAAGAGGGAAAGTAGCAGCCAGGTGTTAATACAATGCCACAATCTCTTGATGCATGCTCAATAATCCAGGTAAAAGAATCCCAAAAAGTTGAATCTGTTCATCTGGACGTGGCGTTTTTTAGTGGGAGAAACGTTTCGTTTACCAACTGGTAACTTCTTCAGTCTCTTCAGACTGAAGAAGTTACCAGTTGGTAAACGAAACGTTTCTCCCACTAAAAAACGCCACGTCCAGATGAACAGATTCAACTTTTTGGGACAATGCCACAATCTTCCCAGGACTGGATATCATTGAAAATTCACCCCAAGGTCAAACTGTGCCTTTCTCAGAGAAATTGAAAAAAAAATCTACAGGCTTCAGTTAGCATGAAAGTTCATGACAGGACAATCAGGAAAAGATTGAACAAGTTGTATCTGAACAAATCGAAGACTTCTGGAACAGTGTCCTTTGGACAGATGAGACCAAAGTGGAGATGTCTGGCCACAAACCAAATGCATCATATCAGCAAAAATACCTCATACCAAATGTCAAGCACGGTGGTGGAGGGGTGATGATTTGGCCTTGTTTAGCAGCCACGTGACCTGGACACCTTGCTAGACTCAAATATGGGGCCATTTGTCTGACAGCTAATGGTTGGCTGAAATTTGGTCATGCAACTGAATGGCTAAAAAGAAAAAAATCAAGGTGTTACAATGGCCCAGTCATTGCCACACCCAAGCCCAGACTTCATCCTGACTGAAATGCCGTACCTGAAGAGCACTGTGCATAAACGAAAACCTGCAGACGTCAATGAACTGAAGCAACGTTAAGAACGTAAAGAAAAGTGAGTCAAAATGACGTGAGAGACTGATAGTCATACAGAAAACAGTTAATTCAGGGTATTGCTACTAAAGGTGGTTGAAGCTACTGAAACATGGGGTGTACTTCACAGGACTGCATACGGTCCTGTGAAAACTTTCTTTTTTACATGACTGTACCTCTTTTCTCTCTTCCTACTCTTGTTTCTGTCGTTTCCTTATATGAAAAAGAAGCATCCACTCTCCCCCAGAAGAAAAACTTTTTGACATTATAAGGATTTTAAAAAATAAAGAAACAAGATAACAAATGTAATGCAAGTGATATCAGAAGTAAAGGAAAGATGTAATCAGGTTAGGAAACATCTATGATGGCGGCCTCTCTTTAACACAATTATGAGAATAGACAGCATATAATGGTTTAATTATCTGTCCAGCAATTTCTAATTCCATTCATCTGAACCAAGGATGTGGTTTTTTTTTGTGTATCACAAATTTTCCAAAGGTCTCTTGAAGAAGACTCAACAGCACAATCGTTTAAAAAATAACTTGTTTCTGGCCTAAATTAATACCATTTGAGTTAGGGGTCATTTTCCTGAAATATCTGTTTTATCCATTTTTGATAGCACAGATACTTTGATCTTTGATTAAACTGTTTTTGTTTTTTGTGGTGTTCATTTTGAGGGCTTTTCTGCAGTTAGGTTGGACGTCTTTGAGGGCACCATTAATTCTGAATGATCATTTATATATATATATATATATATATGCACACACTGGTTTTGCACATATACTGGTTTTACTTCTAAACTGTCTTGCCTGCAGTTCAGACCTTGATTATGCACTATAAAACAGAAAATATGTCAAAGGAGCCCCCTAAACTGTTGAGCAGCTGAAATGGAAATCCTATGTCAACTGACAGTTGAGTGTAGGTTTTAAATGATTTACAAATTATTTGATTATTAAATTAATTGATTTTGATTTACATTTTACGCAGTATTCCCAGTTTTGGGGGAACCGGGGTTGTAATAATAAAACAGTTATTATTCTATTAACTCAGTGCTATTACTTTAAAAACCTACATTATATAGGCTTTATCAATTGCAGTTAATGTCAAGTATCTCTTCAGTGACTTTACTCCCTGTTTGTTTTTCAAGAAATAAGACCATGTAAGATGAATCAAGTCCTGTGCTAACCTTTTGTCTCTCAAGTCCTTTTAGATTTGTTTTCTTCAAAGGGAGTCCCATGTAGCACCTCTGGCTATGGTCAGTCCTGAAAGGATAAATCCTCAGGCCATATCTGTGTCACTGACACCATTGGCTAAACACTGTGTCCTCTTCTGACCTCTTTAATTCGGTGTGCGTGAGTATGTGCTGCTTTGCCTATCACAAGTGCTCATCTTGTCTTTTAGCAGGGACAAAAGGACAGAGAGGGGGTTAACAAAGGGTCTTTATAATATGTTGTAGCCACAAGCCCAAAATAGAAAGGATTCAGTGAGGTGACAAAGTTTTTTAATTGTTTAAGGCCAATGGTGGTGTTTCCTACTGTCTTTTGTCTCAAGAACCCCTCAATTTAGATTGTATCTTGAGGTTTCTTTCTTACCAGGAAGTTTTTGGAACGAGCATAAATATCTAATTGTGGCGCAGAATGCAGATTTATTTATTTATTTTTATTTGTTTGTTTTATTCTATTTTATATAACTGTAGTGTACCCTTTTGTCTTATTTGTTGTGTGCATCTGTATCCCTTACATTACAGTGATTAATTTGTTGAAAAGAAAATAACATTGCCCTTGTGACATGCATTATGGCACATAATGTAATATGTCTCATTGCAAAATCCACTTCATGTGCTGACATTCAGATGAATGTTTGAACGATTAAGATAAATTTATCTGATTCTCTAACCCACATATTTTTTCTTCATTTCCTTTTCCACTTGGCAGAACATTGATCTATTACAGCTTGCAGCAACGAGTAGCAAGTAGTTAAGTCATATTTGTATGTATAGAGATTACATACAGATAAATGTGATATTTGTGATATCATATGAACCATTCACTCATAAATCACACAGTTTATTATGCATGGAGTACATATACAACCATACAAGGGACTCCCAAACACCAGTTGTTGTTGTTGTTTCTCCACCTTGAGGGAGACCTCCAGCTTGCTTCCTCACTCTTCCTTAAACACATATCCCCAAACTCAGCAGGAAGCCCCTACTGCTCCCAATACTGTCCACTTCCCCAGCCACACACTAACACTACTGCTCTCTACATTGTACCTTTTTTGCCCCCTTTTGAATCCTATTAGTGCATGAACTTAGTTTAACTGAAAAAGACTGGACTTCACTCAATTGGGCCTAATAGGATTAGGCTGTTGGTATGGGCCTGGAGGTTTAAATGGGAATGGAATTTTGGCAGACACCTGCTCAATCCATTGCATTAATCTTATAAAGGTTATAGAGTATGTGGGGGCCCCACTGATGCCCAGAGTAGAATGGTTGGATGAATGGCTGTATTAGATGCATGGATTTCAGCTGGGATGGCATCAGTATCAGAGGAATTGCAGCCCAGCGATAAAAGAGGGCATAAGTGAACCAAATGGCTGCAGGTATAGAGGTCATTATTCATGCTATTGAAAGTTAATAAGTCTGTCTTAGCACCCACAGTCATGATGTTCTATAAATGAAAATGAGATAGATGGAATTTAAGAATTAAGACTTATAGTTTTATACACCACATATTATATGACTATATATCTGTAAACACCAGTTGATCCCATTTGGAACAGAGCTAGTCATCACATCTAAATTGCATAACATCACATTAAGTCATTAAGTGTTTTCGTATAACTTAAAAAGTTCTTTATGAGCTTGTTTACCAATTGTTGATAGTCTAAAGTCAGCCAAATTACATAATATCTTATATTTCATAGTATGTTCAGGCAAACTGTAGGGAGTACTGGAAATGAACCAAAAGTCATTCATCATCATAGCATCATCTGACTTCCTTCAGTAAACACATGGATCAAAGGAACTGATGACTGAAGCATGAGAACATTTTGTATTGTAACTTGTAAAAATTGATCAATAATGTAAAAAGGACTAAAGCTTAATAATATTTTAATTGTAATAGTAACAGCAACCTACTGAATTTTGTCATTGCAGATAAATATTTTTAAGTTCTTTTAGCATGTTGCCGTACAATGTTATTGGATGTTGTTTTGATAAGCTTGAAATATAATATAATATGGCAGATATGACTACAAAAATATTGTTGGATGTAGTTGTTTTTCAAGAGTTCCAAATCTACGTCAGAAGTAGCCAGTAAAAGATAAAAAATTAGTCTAATTAGTCTAATGTTTAATCTTTTACATTGCATTACATTACATTACAGAATAAAATTATGTTGCAGAATGATTTAGAACTCTGGCCATTTTAAACATTTGCTAAAAAATCTTATTCTATTATAAACTCAGACATTCCTTAGTTTGTTCAGTCTGATTGAACATTACATGTTGCTCATATTTTCAGTTATGTTGAACATTATAATCTGAATGGTTCGTCAGAGGTAAGCTTTTCCTAAGCAAAATGACATTTACCATGTAAGTAGACTTAAATGATCAAACCAGATCTACTAAGAAAGTTTATCAGAATTTATAGAAAGAGTCTGATACTTTAACACATAAAACAGGTATGACATGAAATGATTACTGCTGATCTATCAGTAGACACTCATCAACAACTTTTAACATTTTTTCAAATTTTAACTAACAGATCTCAGAAGCCACCATTCACGCGAAACAATATACAAAAAAAATGCTGACATCCAAACAGTTCCTTTTTGAAGGAAGGCCTTGGACACTGTCCATGTATTAGAACAGCAAAAAAAAAAGTCTACCTGTCACTCATTTACAACATCTGGAGCAAACAAGGAGCTTTTAAACAGTACCCAGCCCTATGAACTGGGACTTTTTTATTCTATGACAATATTGGGATCACATAATTCTGACTGCACGACAATAATTACTTGTTAGAAAATCATACCAACATATGCTAAATTAAAAAAAAGAAAATGTTAAAATCTAGCTTGGGCTTGAATTCACTTCATTAGGTGTCATTCAGGTCAGAAATGCCTGAAGGACTGCAGTCACAGAGACTGCCACAGGACATGAGCCCACTCACAGTCAGAGGAAACAACACTGTAAATGTAAAGAAATGGAGATAGATAAGAGTGGGACAAGGGAGAAAATGGCTTGATGTGGCTCATGCTCCTAAGATAATTACTAACAGTCATTGTCTCTTAATACACTTTTTACCATGTCACTGATCGCTTTACTGCTTGATTCGCACAATATCTAATCACTTGAACACTTACACCATCTAACTATGTGAGGCTTAAAGAAACATTTTGGAATTACATTTTTTTTTTAGACTTTGTGTAAATCAGGCATGCAAATCAATATGATTATGCATGCAGACTAGGTGTATTTGATTAATAAAATAAATCATAAGTAACTCTACTTCACAATCTACAATCATACTAAGAAAACTAGATAAAGATCACGATTGCTAAAGTAAATACACAATTTAAAACTTTAAAATTACAAAGCAAGCTGGGTACTAAAAAAATAATTGCTGAAATTGTTCAATTTGTCTCGAAGCTCTATGTGTGCTACCTTTTCAACTTCAGGTTTTCAACATTTGAATGATTACAGGTTTGCTGGCAGAGATTTACTTCCAAGTTAGGTGACAGGGAGAGGAAGACACTTGTCATATGTCTTTAAGTGCAACATCTTTACTTACTTGCTACTATTCTTGCAGCATCATTAACACATTAGTCAGTATTTTCACACGTATTAACAGATGGTAAAAGTCCTAGAGTGCAGTTGATCCTCTTCATTTTTAATCACCATTCTTCCCATGGGTGTCATACCAAGTCTCAACCAGCACCTCATAATGTCTTTCCCGGAGGTCCCTGCATGTTTCTGGATGCTATGAATAGCTTTCTTGGTGGCCTTGAAACTCTCCTCCCACCCTACCTAGGGGGATTATGATATGTTTTAACCAGAAATGGTCTGTGCTTTCTTCTTTGTGTCAATTATTGGGACAGTCTAATGGCTTGATCTCTGGTGTTGTAAGAACAGTTGGTGTAGGAGGAGATCAGGGGCGAGCTGGACAGGTGGTGATGTATGTGTATGCGTGTGTGTTGCTAAGTTGGAGTTAGTTATGTTCAGTGTGAAACACTGAAGAAATGAATGTGAAGCATTTAGAGGATCATTCTGTCTAATCCTATTAGTGTCTTAGAGCTCTTTTATATCAGAAGGGGTCAGGGAAAATACCTCTGTGGGAAAAATATCAGGAAGATAGCAATTTCATCACCAAATTATGTAAAAAAAAAAAAAGACTTACTTTTAGTCATAGGCAATTTGAAAGAATAAATAAATATATTCTGTTTTGGTTTAGAAAAATAATTATTTGTCCATTTGAGCTAATCTATATCTGTGAGTATAAATTAGACCAGATATATAATTACAAAGAAACTATTAATATTAATCTGTGCTAGATTTGTAATAGCATCACCTTTCCATATTTTGAACTTTGATAGTTTTTCTTTTGTTGTCATTAAATTGTGTCTCAGTTTGTGTTTCAGAGAACTTCTCCTCTCTCTTGTTCATAGCTGTGTTAGTGAGTAGAAAATCCAATTTAATTTTAGTATTTGCAGTCATCAAATGTAAAAGAAAGAAAGAAAGAAAAAGAAAAACTACAATACTTTACCTGTGTGTAGTTCTGCTTTAGATGGACTGAAGTAAATAAGAGAAACAGAGAGACTGTTGTCCCTGTAAGGATAATTGTGTTAGGGAAAACAGGATTTAAAACTGAGGCTTAATTTGATTAGCTAATTTTATTTACAGTATACTGTGTAAATCTGACTCTAAGTTGAGCATAACGAAGGGGTCAAAAAGCTGAGGTTTGGGCAATTGTTCTGGCCAGAAAAAAGCCTGAATACCTCTAGTTGATATTTGATAATTAAAATTTTTGTGCACAGATCTAATTAGGAAATGCACAAGTAAAACTTTACCCTCAGCCAATGTTTGACTTAATATAACGACTCATGAATGATGAATTAGAAGTCTATACTCACATCATATACAGGAAATATGTTGTAATTATGTGCATAACTTTTTATTGCACCATTTTGTGTCTAGAAAATGACAGAGATGGTAAACTAAACTGTCACTTTTCTTTCCCCCGAATGCAAAAAATACACAAGTATTTTCTTTGTTTTATGCCTGCTAACTGAAACATGATTTAACAGCTATTCTAGTTTAAGGAACTCTCTGTTATTCCAGGGTCCCAGAGTTGAACACAGTGAAGATGGCTGTTTTCATTTACATGTTTGATATTTCCAATGCCTTGATTCATCTCTTTGAATTATTACACAGGACCTCTGTTTCTTCACTCATGCATACACCCAGTCCTGCGGGCTAACAGCACCCGGGCCAGCCCAGGCGCTGAGCCAGTCCAGGTGGGTGGTCTACACCCATCACTGCTGCTCTCTCATGCTTTGGCCTGTTAGTGTCCTTGTTGCCCTGGTACATTTTTTTTCTCCCTCTCTCTCTCTGCCTTTTTTAAATGTATTTCTTCTGATTCTTCTCCTTTTATCCTTCACTTCAGTCTTAACTAAGTCCTTACTTCTTTCCTTTTCCTTTGATTGTCACTCACAATACCTTTTCTACCTTAAATGTTTTTGCAGTTTTCTTGCTTTTTACTTTATTCTGTTTCCATATCTGCATGAGAAACAGCATTTGACAAACGTTTCAACTAGTTTTTCACCATAAACATAATCTCATCTCTATATAGGGCTCGAGTGTAAGTTCAACATTCATTTAAATGGAATATTCACACTGGCTTAGAAACTGGTTGGCGACCTCCTGGCAATCTTGAGTCGCTAGGGAACAATGTGTATTCCCCGACTGGTTAGATGAAATCAGTCACAAAGAGGGTGCTGCACTAACAACCTCCTTGTGATTGCTGTGGTCACTAGCAGATTGCCACAGTCGCCCATAGTTTACATGGAAGATACTGAACTGTCTACAAACACTCTATACAAACTAGAGGCAACCACAGCAATCTGCTAGGGACCAAAGCAATCACAAGGAGGTTGTTGATGCAGCACTGTTTGACTCTTTGTGACCAATTTCACCTAGCAACTGCTAGCAACCACTCATCAACTAGTCAGAGAAAATAAATTTTTCCCTAGCAACTGGTTTTTATCAGTGGGTCACAGACCAGTCTTTAGGCCTGTATGACTGAGGCTTTAGCAAATGATTTCACAGCAACTGCCAGTAACCTTCAGCAACCACCCACCACTGGTCAAAAAATGCATTTTCCGGTTCCAATCGACCTCTCAGCCTGTGTGACTGGGGTCTAAGAACTCACTGACTAATCACTGAATGTCTGGTAGTTGTAGTGGAGTTGTAACTGACTTTGTAGATGGAAGGACAAAGGCTTTTCTAGTGGGGATTGGTCATTTGATCTGATTTTGAAATCTGCAATCAAACATGTCACTGTGCAAAATGAGAAATCTTCATGGTTAGAGGCACTAAATAATGTTTTATTGTCACAAGATTGATCTGAGTGTGGTTTCACAGACAAAATGACACTTAAACTAACAATGACATGCTCTTTTATTCTGAGTCTTCTTATGTAACCACTGCATTTGTCTGTTATTGCCACAGCATGTAGAGACTGTCCAGCTGGATTTGTAGAATTTTTAACATGGCGTTATTCCCCACCCAGCAGCACACTAAAGTTTTGTGCGTTTCCACCGTGACTCATAGGCTCTGCCATGAATATTAGACAAACAATCCTCGAGTTGTTTGTATAATAAAATTTACTTGCAAGGTCCTATTTGAGAGTAGTGTCAGGCCTGCCAGATTTGATTTTGAGATAAAGGTCTGGTCTATTACCAAATTGCAATTAAAGGGACTAGAGTCTAAACTACCCCTTTCTATAATTTTCAGTGCAGAAATAAGACTTTTTAGCTAAGTTGAAACACAAAAATTATGATGACAATATTGGGTCATATAAGCTCTATATGTAATTTTTAGGAAACTGATAGAACATACAGTGCTTAACAAATGTATTAGACCACCACCCGATGTAAGGTTTATGCCACAACTGCCCTAAATTAACAGTATTGGTAATTGCCAAAATCATTTTTTATTTTTCTGTAATGCTTAATGCACCAGTATGCACAAGCTCTTTGACTGAAATATTTTTAACACTAAAATATAATTATTGTTATTGTTTATATATATATATATATATATATAAAGCTGCATTCGCAGACTGAAATATGAACTGGAATTCACTCATGTTATTTAGTATATAAGTGACATGGTTTGATAGTGTCAAAAATTCATCTGACTCAGCTAAGTAGGAGATATCTTCTTTTAATTAAGGGACAAAATCTACCAACACCTCCACCTGAATCTACCTAGCCACTCTTCCTCAGGTAGTGAAAGGGCTAGCTAGACATCAACTCACAAACACCCGCAAGTGTTTGTGCATGTACACAGACACACACATCACACATCAGAGAAACTTTAGCACATGAAAGGCCTCCCACTGAAGTGAAAAACATACTTCAACAATGCTTTGAAGTCTACTAGTCATCCATCTGATGTAGGGATGTTTTCCGTTCTTCCTCCTCTAAAAGTCTGATTCATTCCCTTGCAGAACTTACCTCCCTGAAGCCAAGAGACAACTACAGCCGATCTGGGAGTCATTTGACTCTTTTCACAATACTCCCTAACGTATCCCAAACATCCAAAATTCAAGCTTACTTTTGCATCAAAGCAAAGCAGGAAAATAAATGGTCCTAGATGAGGCACGCAATCTTTGTGCAATCAAAAAAAACACACACATATGCAACAGTACATGATATGAATACCCACAGTATGCACACTTCCAGTGGCATACAGTAATTGCAGAGGCCAGTTGTGGCTCAGTGAGCTGTCAGCACATTGTGTGTGGGTTTTTTTTAGTTCCTTGGACAATGGGGTAACAATCTCCAGACACAAAATTCCAAGGAAGTGATCCCTAAAACTCAGGTCATTCAAATGGTTCCCGCCATATGTGAACAACAGCAGTATAGTCACAAATTGGCTAGTATGTGTTATTAGCAAATGTTAAGAAAAGATTATTATCAGTAAAATATTTATCCAACCATTTCTTCCACAGTGACCTTCACTGTAAGACCCAGTTTTGTTGACCTTTTTTTCAAAGGCCTCTAAATAGCTTTGATGAATAGAGAATAATGTTTCATAGGTATTTACATGCGACAGGCAAGAGGAGGTTCACCAGGGGAGTCCCCTCTGTGTTTACGACCTGATTGCATTCCATATTTATGTCAGTTGATGCATTACATAGAGCTTTGTGATTATACATGTGACAACATTTTTTTAACCTGACAGTTCAGTAATTAAATACCTGTGGTGATATATGGGCTATTAGGGAAGTGTGTGAATAAGAAAAACACACATTGTTAGTCTTTTTAGCTACAGGTGTTAATTGTTTATGCTGTGGTCACAGTTCTATTTTCTCACCATTAGTGTAATGTAATGTAAAGTGACTGAGAAAAACAAAGGGAGAGGAATGTACCAAAAAAAGAAAAAAAAAAACAAGGATATGGAAGATACCAACTACAGAAATATATAAATGTGCTGATACAGGGGAGTGCTCTGATCTTTAAAACAGCAAGACTTTATAATGGCAGTTTTAAATATAAGCTGTAATTATAATATACTAATAAGGGAAGGAGACACAGTATTGTTTATAAATGAGGATAAAAGTGTAGATTTTTAAATAATCTCTCCAGTTAAACAACTGCATTGAATTATAACACTAAACTTGAATAATAGGTACAACACCCATCTCTTCTATCACCATTAATCGTGTCTCAAGTATGAGTGTCGAATTGTCAGTTTTGGAAGGTTAAAGTTTATCATCTCAAGGAGACAAACTATTCAGGGTTGGGTGGGTGTGCAGAGAGGATATCTGAAGTTAACCCACCATCCAAATGGTAAGAACTTTGAAGTCACCTGTAATTTCACCACAGTGACATTCTCATCAGCCTTAAGGCCTGTTCCAGCTGAACGCGTCATCTGTCATACAAAATGATGCATTCAAATTAAAAACTACTGAACTCAGTGAGACTGTTTCCACAAGATACGCATAACTCATAATGTCAGAATGTCAAAATTAAGGATTTTCCATCTCTGAGAGCCAGGTTGGAATTCAGTGGTTCTTGACATAGATTAAACATTAGCTAGCCAATCAAAATCAGCAGCTTGTGTCATGTGGTGCAAATAAAGGGTGTTAAGGCTATTAAAAGAAAATAAATGGGGACGAGTGCTTCTTCCAGTGCTTCACACTACTACACAAAGTCACAGCAGACTTAAAATGGATACATAAATACATATTTTTGTTTGTTTGTTTGTTTTACGTATTGCATTGATGCATTCAGCGTGAACACAGCGTGAAAAAGAGACAAAATTCATCTTGTTATGTTTAATTAGCTATATTCCTTATTCAGTGTTAGCACACTACACTATGGCGATAAAAGTGCTTCACTTTTGTTACTGCTTAACATTATCAGGTGGAATATGACTGCAGCATATAGTGCCATTGTGCCTTGCATGACTTGTAAAAAAGCAAATTCCAAAAGAGTCGGTATGCTGTGTAAATTATAAATAAAAAGAGGATGCAATGATTTGCAAATCTCATAAACCCATATTTTATTCACAATAGAACATGGAAAACATATCAAATGTTTAAACTAGGGCTGGGCACGTTAACGCATTAATTAATTAACGCCGACAATTATTTTATCGCGCTTTAACACAGTTTTATTATTATTATTGAAAGTCCGTTGCTCACTGGCTCTGAATACACAAAAACATGGGTGACAGGTGGTAGGATGTACAGGCTTGGGATGGGTGTCATCACGCGTCTCAACCAATGAGAGCATAAGACTGCTGCAGCACACACATGAACTGGAACGTAAAAGAACTGGCAGGGACAGAAAAATGGAGAAAGGTATGAAACTCTTACATGGACATTTTCATTTTAAATCTCTTCCAGAGGCCCCTACACAGTAAATCACAGCT